>JAQZDE010000075.1:0-75000 GCA_037576195.1 Phytoseiulus persimilis
AACCCAACCGAAACGCCGGAATGTATCGTTTGACAGTGAGAGCTAGCAGAGACGGAGTGGCCAAAATGATCGTCGACGCTCTTGAACCGCATTTCTAGATGACTCTCGAAATCGGCTGCGAAGGGTCTGCCCATTCAGAACTCGATGTCAACGGGAATCGTATCGTGCGGTCACTTGATCCGATGATGTCACCTTTACCTCATACCTGACCTTCAGATCGTCACGCTGAGCGCGGCGGAATATCATCGCACGGCGACCGGTTCCAAGAAAATCTCAAGACTTGTTAAGGAGTCCAAATCACTGCCTGAGTTTGATAGTTTATTGAGTAAATCTCTGATACGCATCGTCGTCTCGAGACGTTTCGGGATACAGATGTCGATATGAACCACCGCCGGATCGCATAATAGCGAACCTCCAAAGCGGTGTCCCTTGTTCCCACCCTAGAGAACTCATCATTAGCCCATTGTCTGACTTATAGGTAGGAGAAGCGAGAGGAAACCCGGGGCTTCTGAGCACCGGAAAGAAGCTCTGACATCGATGCAAGTTCGAAAGCGGGTGTTTGGGACTGCTATGAAACCGTTGGCCTGATTCATAGATTCGTAGCATCACAATGAGGGGAATTTCAGTTTTCGCTTCAACTTGTGACTCCGCCGCGATTGTCTCATTATGTTTGTGGCAAACAGAGAATGATTGTTGATGAGACCCATGCGGAAACCTGAGCTAGGCCGCATAAGGATCCTTCAAGCCCCTCATCCTGACAAGAGCCTATGTCGAAGTGCAAGACGAAAGTCATGTCCCCGCACATGTAGTGACAGAGACAACATAATAGAAGGATTCAAATAACAAATCCTTTTTCCTGACACTTCAGAATCGATTGTTCATGTGATTGACAGCTCCGAGTCAGGGGCGACGAACACGAACGCTATTGGGGAATATCATTCCTGGTTACCGCGGTCGATTCAGTTCCTGAAGGCAGACTGCGGCATCCTCACCGTGAGAAGGTGGCCTTTTGCCGAATGAAGAGCCTCCCCTTTTCAGAAGTATTGTTTCGGAGAGATATACTCAGTATCGCTCACAGAGCGGCATTCGAGATTCGTAACTATATACCCAGTCGGACCAGATAGGTTCCGAGAACTCAGAAATCTGAGTTGGTAGGCATCGAAGGGCGGAGTCCGTAGGATGGACAGTCCGTCTCAGCATCGTAAGTCTCCCGCTGGCAGGTATCAGAGAGCCGCGGAACTCGAGAGCAGCGTGTCGGAGCAGCGAAATGCACGATGCCACCGGCTCAGAAGACTATCGGATTCGATTTCATCGGAGTCAGTTGAACGTAATGATACGCACATGCGGTGACGTTGACACTGAAACGCCGGTGCGAGCGGAACAAGAGCAAATTTCAAAAGGAGCTTCTGACTGGAGATGCATTCCATACCCCATTGTTTTTTCCTGTTTCCCGAAACTTTTGTGTGCTGATGAGAAATCATCTGGAGAACGGCCACAACGACTATAGGGACATTTCTGACGAGGAGAGGACCGAAAGCAGTAGTTAGTCCATTGAAGGAATCGTTCTGAGTTTTACTGAGCGACTATGTGTGTGCCTGTCGATGGCGAACTCTCAATAAAGAGCAACCACCTACAACGAGGAGCCATCTTCATTCCTGAAACTCAGCTCATTCTGAAGACAGTTCAGAGACCCAGATATATCGAAGATCGGACTCGCAGTTCTGTTCATGCCGTGTCATTCCATATCCCGATTGGAATTCCGTACTCCCTGAATGTTCGTCACTTTGGAGCTGATCTGCAGAAGTTACGGTAAACTCTCGAACAGTAGGGCGGGCTCCATTGGACGGGCGATCTCTAACAGGCAGGCAGGTCTCGAATATTTTGAATAATAAACGGGCCCTCTCCAATAGACGGGCGGCCCTTGATAATCGAGCGGGCATCGACCATTTGGAGAAATAACGGGCGTTCTCTAATAATCGGGCTCATCACAGCGGATGAACGCTCCTCGAATATCGGCCAAGCTCTATTGGTCTGACTCGCTGTCAGACACCGCGCACAAGAGTGGAGAGCTCCTTTCCGGGCGTGTTCGAAGTCTCGAGGGGAATAACCTGGAGTCGATACACGAGTACAAGCCTGGAAACAGCTTCTCAGGAGCGAATGCGCGCTCAAAATTCAGAATGTTCATGATGGCGCAGACATCGAATTGGAATACGAGTGAAGGTAGTGGGCTATGGGAATCCACACATCATAAACATATTTTCATTAGAGCTCCTGTCTCGATTGCCCGATTCGGAAAGATTCGCGTGAGCTCCGATCATGACAGGAAGTCATTTTCCGGTGTTTTTGACCAGAATCTGATCATACGATTATCACGAAGACGGAAATATCGGTTCATACAATGTAGAGTGAAGGATAGACGGCCTCCCTTCGATAGCCGGGCAACCTCTGATAATCAGGCAGATCTCTGACATCTGAAAAAATGAACGGGCATCTTCCAATTGACGGGCGATCTCTAACAGACAGGCGGGCCTGGAACATTTGAAAAAATAAGCGGGCCGCCCAAAATGTTCGGGAGTTTACGGTATGTGAGAGATCCCGAGCGACGGCTCTTCACTTCCGGGATGCGCCGCTGAGCTGACGCTCTCGATCGCGAAACACAACATCTTTCTAAACATACAAGTTGGAATATTTTCTCCATCACTCGGGGCGTAGCTTACGACGACGTTCGACACGGAATCCCAGATGAGCGACAATCCGCTAGGTTAATCGATGAAGGAAAGCGTAGCATTACATCCACAGCCCATATGCTTGGAGGGACTCACGGTCTGTATTCAGTATGCTCCTGATAATGAGCCGTCGAATCTGACCCCAATGTTCTTGAAAGTTTACGCACCAACGAGAGCCTTCCGAGCCCCTGAGAGCCAAATTCAGATGTAAATTACACATATAATAACGCGAAAGGGCAACATGGATGAACATGTTTATTTCGTTCATGGAAACAGTCTACTTCTGCTTCTTTTTCTTCTTGGGTTTCTCTTCTTCCTCCTCTTCTTTGTCGTCGTCGTCGTCGTCGTCAGAGTCTTGCTTCACTTCCTCTTTTTTGCTTTTCTTCAATTTCTTGCCTTCTGTGGCGGCAGCGGGAGCCACGCCTTCGACGTAGCTCGCCGGTGTTTTCTCATTGGGTCTGCCGTACTTGTCGAGTTTACCCTCGGAGATCAACATTTTCTTCGCCAGCGCCGCTTTGCCCAATCCCCAGCTTCTCGGGTAAGTGTCGCGCTCCATGACAACCCGTTTGATTTTTGCTACGCAACCATGGTCGACCGAAGCGATTGTTGATGAGGTCATGAGAGCTATGGCGAGGCAGATGGCCTCACCCTTCGTGGTCATAATGACGACTTCGTCGTTGAGATCAATGCCGGAATCGTAACGCAGAACTCCCGGCAACATGATCTTGGCCCCGTAACAGATGGCGTTCACTGACGAATCTTTCATGACGATACGTTTCTTGTCTGTCAGGAGTCCTTCGAGGGGACGAACGACGCGACGGAGGTAACTCTCATCGCGATGGTTTTCATAGGCGTACATGGCGTCCTTGATGTCATGCATGGTGACCATCGTGTCTTTCTCCCGATTCGTTCCGGAACGCACTCGGCGAAGTTCCGTCATGATGCCGCCGGTACCGCAGAGGAGACCGATGTGCACGCACGAGGTTCGGACGTACGTGCCGGCCTCACAGGATAACCAGAGGATTCCCGAGTTCTTCTCCTCATCGTACTCCAGGAGTTTCTGTTCATAGACGGTTCGTACACGGAGCTGTCTTTTGACAGCGGCTATCAGGGGAGGACGCTGGAATAGGGCTCCCTGAAGTTTTTCGACGATCTGGTAAACCTTGGCCACGCTTTCGGGCCTCTCGTGCAGCTGGAAAATGCCAACGTATTCTTTGCCGGCAGACTGCTGACTCTTAACCAGACGTGTCGCACGATCGATACAGACAACCAGGCAACCCGATGTCTTCGGATCCAGTGTTCCCGAGTGGCCGGTTTTCTCCACCTACAGCGAAGATGGTCATTAGCTGGGTTCTCATCTCATGATAGCCGCCAGGAAAGCGCTTTCGTTAACAAATTCTATAGGAGTGGTGGAATGTGAATCGCGGCGCCAGTCTTACCTTCAAGATGCGTTTGATCCACGAAACAACCTCATGACTTGATGGGTTCGACGGTTTGTCGAGGTTGATGTAGCCAGAGCTCAGGTAGTCCTTCAACGAACGCTTCAGTGGCGATGCCCCCTGTGGGACTGGGGTGTAGTGGTTTGTGCGTATGATGAGCTTGTCGAAATTCTTCAACAAAAGTGGCCATTGGGATGTATCAAGACTTGGAGCCGCTGTTGAGGGCTCAATGCGGAAATCTCCTGATGCCTGTGCTTCACCGACATCTTTCTTCTTCTTCGACTTGTCTTTCTTCTGTTTTTTGGGCGAACCCAACACTGAAACGAAAAAAACTTATCGTCAGCAAAACTTTCGGACTTTTCGCTGCGATTCAAAGTCGCATCAGGCCTCCCTCAATGCTCGGGGAAAGCCTGTTGCGTCGAAATGCCGGGGCTTGCTCTGAAAAGCATCGACCACTGTCTGAGCGAGGGGCGTTCGTTACTTTGGAGCGATCTCTTGAGGTGCAAGTTCGCAAGAAAAATCCTTGCTGCTGTGCGTTGAGGCGGAATCAAATATTGAGCATCAGGTTGAGCGTTTGATCAAGCGACGCATCATCCGCCACGTGCTGGCGTCCGACATGTAAACAAAACAACCACAGTACTATCGAGAAACACTCAAGTTCTCAATGGACAGCACTCGACCAGCTCCTGTGGGTCGGAGAGGACACTTCCGATCACATCTCAACCTCTTGAAGCTCAGAGTTCCACCTCAATCATCAATTTCGGTTTCACAACCCGCTCGGAGCAGACCACTGTGCGGCACCGCGGGGAAAGTTTCCCGCTACAGTGAAACAATTCGACAATTCTGATGGGAGAAACTAAACCTGATCTCGTCCAACTCAGAGCCCAGCATCCGAGCTCGAAAACGTAACATTACCTTGAGCGGCGTCGACCATTTTTTGAGCTCCTCCGAAGCGCGTGGCGTCAACAATGAGAGCTGTATCACGACTCGCGCGAGTCTAACTGAGCTACCACGTGCTCCGAAGAGGTACCGTCATTCCGAAACCACTGCAGACGCAGGGGTTGGGAGCGCGCGAAGAAGCTCCCAAGTTCAAATTTGAGATTCTCAAACATAGGCTGAAGAACGGACCGTTGGTTAATGGTTCAAACCGAGCGCCTGTGGATGCGTCAAGACGGAATCGGGGGAGGAATATCTATTTCACGAAGGTTGTCACCCGCGAAAAGCTTCCACTTCGGCCGCTTGGATGCAACGATGAAGACACTTCCCTCTCCTCTCCTCTCGGTCGTCTGCTGCGTATTTTATGCTCTCCCGGTCGAAATAAACAACTGCGTATAGTGGCTCCGGTCTCGTTGGGTGCGCGAGTTCTTGGAATCAACGGCATAATCAACAGAAAATCAGAGCCGGGCACGATGAACCCTTTTTGAAGCGCTCGGGCCGAGGGGTGGTCCCATCTGTCTGAAAGCGGAGGGATAGACGAGGATTTTGAATGGTTTGTTTCTCGTGATGGAGCTAGCGAATGGAATGGATTTTCTCTGGAAGACGACACAGCTGATCATCTGGCCGCGTCTACCTAGAGTCTTCTCTTGAATCGTGTCAATGAGCCATCAGATGAGCGCACCGTTTACATGAACTCGTGAATAGTTTTCCTTTTCCCCACAGGCGTCTTCACTGGCTCAGCAGAGACTCCTCAAGCTGCTAAGCTATTACGGTTTCGAAGGAGGGCGAATGCTCAAATTGGCGCCGCGGATATCCGAGGTTATTTTCCTGGATTCTATGGGAAGATATTTGCATCTTATACTCCTCTTTGGAATGAATTGACATGCCTGTTTCTTTATGGAAATCCATCAGCGAAACTGAGTGAGTGAGCTTCTAGATTCCAGATTTGAATGGGGCTCTCCAATTCTGGACAACAAAGCTCAATGAGAATACGATCGATGCTCACCCGGAAATCCTGCTCATCAAACCATCGGTGAGTGTGCGGCGAGTTAGGATCTGAACAGAAATCCCCATCTGCACAGCTTTCCTCCAAACTGTTCTCTCTTCAGGTCTACGTGGAAACCTACAATAAGCTCACAAAAGTGTTCGGGAACAACGACATTCCGAAGTTGTTGAATACCTCGCCTCAGATCATGTTAGACGATTGGGAAGACATCGAAGAAAAAATCGACTTCGCCATTATGACAATACAAGCTCGGCACAAAGAAATCGTCTACTCGAAGTGAGTAATGTCCGGAGAATCACTGCCAGTCACCGCCGCTTCTCAACAGAATGCGGGAAATCTCAACAGGAATCATCGATTCCCCTCTTTGAGCGTACCTCGTCGTTTAGGAGCTTCGTAGAATAACAACGAAAACCTCTCGAACACAGGTACCTGACTTATTCTATGGAGCACATCAAGACTCGGTACAACTTTCTATGGCGATGTGGGATGTACATTCATCCTCATAAGAGAGATCGGAAAAGGCACTACGTTATCCCTCTCAAAGTCATGGTCCAGTCACCCCACGACGAAATACTGAAGATTACAGGTGAGATCGGAGTCACTCAGAAAGTCAGATGGATCGAGAAGACCTATGGCTTTCGTGGACTTTCCCGAAGAGTTTGCGCCGCGGATGAGCTTTCATCACAGGTTGGAGACAGTTGTCTGGAGTAAGGGAACTCTCGAATCGCCGGATAGTGTTTGCTGATACCAAGCGCGTAAGACGATACTTGAAGCACAACATCAAACTCCGAAGATACTTTCATTGGCCGAGAGGAGCTCCTCTCTGGCAGATTTGTCGGAAGTGCCATTCTCTCTAGCAGATCCATTCACTCTTTGCTTATTTGCTCTGACCCGTATCAGCGGGAGTCCCCGCAATTATTGGGATGGCTCGCGGAATCGGGATCAAGACGGCATCGGTTCAAGAAGGCGTTGACCTTCGAACACCAACCCTCTGCAGCCGCGACACAGCAGCCAAAACACTCATGTCGCAGTTCCATGTTTCTTGATGAGTTCTACATTCGTTCAGCGTCCTCTTGCCTTCCGCGAAACCCTCCGATTCCATCAAGTTACTGCCGCAGCTCGAGTGAACCTGAGGAATCTATCTCTTGCAGGCTTGTTGGCCGAAGAATACAGCACAATGCAGAAGCTGACTCGAAAAGAAATGGCGAAAGAAAAGATGGATCTTGCCTACGCCAAAAGAATTGGACAGTCTAAGCTTCTACGGGGACGCCGGCAGTACTATACCGATATTCCTGATGATTACGATATAGATTTTGAAGACCACATGGGCACGCACCAGGACTGATCGCAAGTGCGCACGAGAATGCAGCCAAGCAGTATACTTTGAAGCATATTGTGTGCTTGAAGCTGCTACTCGGCAATAAAGAGAAAATACAGTGTCTGGGATAGTGAATACATTGTTATTTAGCTTTGGAACTCTGGTAATTAAGTTTGCGAAACTGGATCCTATTGCTCCCGAGCGCGCTTGGTTCCTTCCGTTTCCGGACGATCGCTTCGAACGGCGGGTATGTAAGCGTGATACAGAGGCTTAATATTAACATTCACTTTATTCACGTCATTTCACGTAAAACATAGTTATAATTTGGAAGTTGGATGACACAAGGTTTAATTGCAATAATTCACTGTTCGAGCTTTTCGGCCGAGAGTCTGTTAATACACGACTCCTGAGAGGTTGCGAGGATGGCTGCTGTTGCGAAACCGAGATCACATCCGTACGTGCTCAACATGCATACCCGAAAGCGGCGACAGGTCTCGCAGGTACCGTTCTCATCGGGCAGCGAACGAGTCTGAAATTAGGACCGTGAAAATCTCTCGCAAACGATACGGGTTTGTAGCGATTTCTGCCGAGGGGTAGGACGTAGTGGGGCACGTTTTCATTAGGTCCGTCCGTGGAGAATTCATAGGAGTACATGTCACCATTCTCTTGCAAGCTCAGAATACTCGTCCCGTCGAATGAGAACGACGCCGAGATTATCGGCGCATTTCCCCGGCAGAAGAGGGATCTCCTCCGATTTCTGAGATCCCATACCGAGAGCGAGGCGTCTTGGCACGCGATGGCCATGTAGTTTCCACAGGCAGAGTAATCCAATGAATTTACAACACTGCTATGAGAGTGCTCCAAATGGCAAACTCCGCCACCGCTGTTGACATCGAATACTTTCACAGAGAAGTCGCCGCTGGCGCTCGCTACGCGGAGTCCATCCGGGGCGAAAGCGATTTTCTGGATGCCTCGCCAATGACCGACGAAAATACGAAGGGGATCCGGTCGGGAGAGTGTGTAGAGTTTCACTGTGGAGTCTTCGGAGGCGGACGCGAACGACTCTCCCCCAGGACAGACGGCAAGATCCCAGACGATTCCGGTGTGACTTTCGTAGTTCTGTATGCAGCGATGGTTGAATGCGTCCCAGCCTCGGATCTCCCCATCGAGAACACCAGAAAAGAGCACTGAATATCTGTGACAATACGCCATGGAGGTCACGGCGGTTCGATGGCCCGTGAGCTCGGCGCTCTCGTGCGCCCAACCTGAACTCTCGGCATCCTTCAAGGACTTGCTGAAATCGTCGAAGATCACATTTATGTGGTCTTCTGAAATTGGGCTCCGGTCTCTATAATCTCTCCCGAGAAAGTTCGGCTCCATCGCGGTTTTCAAAGTCAATTGGATCGCACCGTTCGGTGTCCCGTAAGCTGCGAACTCATCACAAACCAAAACTTTTGAGTAGCCGAGTCCTTCTGAGGTGAGGTCGTGCACAACCATATTCGGAACGTACGTCAATTCTACTCTCTTCGACACGTGTTCCGCAACCTCCATCATAAAATCATCCTCGGCACTCCCCATGCATTTCGCGGAGCCAGATTCATCGTCGGAGCTATCAAACTCTCCGAAAAGCTTGTTGTTCGGATTCAATTTTTCGTCGGATGTTTGTTCTGAAACGGCCTCTTGCCGTGAAAATTTTCTCCGTTTTTCGGAGCTGGTTAAGTTGAGGTGGGGGGGCAGACGAATTTTCGGATCGCAGCTCGACGGAACCCGAGCTTCAGCGCCAGGTACCACAAAAGCCGGATCTGGCCTCGCGCTCGGGCCAGCCGCGTGTTCATCTACACTGGATTCATCGGATTCAGGCAAATTATGAGATTGCCTCGGGGTTTCACTTCCCATGTGGCTCATTGCCGACACTAGGCTGCCCGATTCCGAATCCGACCCCCGTCCCGGTTTTTCAACTCGCCGCAGGAACTGGCTTCTGAAGCCGCTGCTCGGTCCGGGTTGATTGGCAGCAGCATCTCTCCGAGCCGACATCTCTTTGCTGGAAATTTCGGAGCACTATTGCGGAGTTCGGGATACACACGAAAACTTCCTCTGGTGTTGGGTTCCGGACTCCCGAGAGATGTAAGTGAGAATTCGAACGGCCGAGGAACGCGCAAAAACATTGGTGTGGAAACAAAACAAGCACTTGCGATGTGCAAAGGGTTCTCTTGAGGAGAAACTTCCCCGCGACCGAAGTCGGATATTCTGGAATTTGCACTCGTGCAGCTCTGTGTGCCGTAGAGGAAGTATACGGGAATCGTTCGAGTGTTTGTGAACGAGCCCCGCAAGGCGAGGACACAAGCGACGTAATAAACCAAAATTGCTCTTTAGAGGCTGTTAGTCAGGCTTCTCCCGTGGCTCGGTCAAAGGTTGGAGCTTGCACAAAACAGGTGACCGCAACATGTGTATATGAATGACTGCAAAATAATAAATGACACGCCTTTCTCTCTATCTGGGTGTTCGCGATAAACTCAAACGCCGGGAGTCCGAAAAGGTTGAACCCTGTTGCAGAGTGCTGTGCAGGTCCTTGAGACGGACATGAGGCGGGCTCCTCATCGCGGCATGTTGTAGAGCGGGTCAATTTTTTAGGGAGATTCAGAGAAAACTCCGATATGGGATAGTTGGGACATAACCCGTATTCCTGAGACTTTTTGAGACCCAACTTTGATAGAAACTCGACATGAGTGGAAGCTCAGGAGTGCACTAGCCCGGAGGCCGGCTAGTATATAAATAAGGCAATCTCTATCATTCTCTCACCATCTCATCATCATATCTACAACTCAGGAATCGCAACGAGGAAGTTTGGAATTACTCACGTGTTGTTCATCATTTGCTTCGTAAATTGGAGGCAACGAATAGTAAGGTGATTGTTACTGCTTTCCCGAGGAAGTCGTGCGTAGTGTTCGCGGATCTTTGTGGATGATTTTTCGCTTCGTATACCCAGGCTGAAGCTCCCGACAGTCACTTTGCATCCAACTGCTCATAACGTCTCCCCCATCACGACCTTTCCTTCGGGGTGTGACTCCCCCAAGCAACACGGCGCCGAGAAAGCGGCTTTTCCGCCGTGAAGAAGACGCTTTGTTGAGACCACCTCGAGGAGGGTGAAAGATCGCGGGCGTCCGCGGGGCCGAGAGCGGATCGCCTCCCTCGTTGACCCATGTGTGCTTCACTCAATGATCGCTGATTCAATGTGGAATCCCTATAATAAATCGCTCACGCAGTTGCTCTTCTCTAGAAAAAAGAGCGGTCATGACGAAGAACCAGAGGCCCAACATGTCAGCTTTTCTCTGAGTGGAATGACTTCAAGATTCACCGACGGGACCCCCGTTAATAGTTCGACGCCCTCAAACAGACTTCCTAACTCCCACTTCGCACAAGTGACTCACAGGCATATCTATCTAGGTTAGGGTAGAGCCCTATTCGCGACTACGTATGGTATTGTCGTAAACCAACTCGGCTGGAACGTGGCACGATAAACAGTTGGGTTTTCGAGGGTCAGAATCTGGAGGCGGCTCCTGAGAAGTGGACAGCAGGGGATCGCTTACTTTGCCGAGGAAAGCACCGCAGACGAACAACTCCCATACGCACGTCCGCGGAGACTTTGCGTTGAAAAGTACGTGTAGGATGGGGAAATCCGATAAAACGAAGCTCAGTCTTCAGTGGAGAAACAGGAGTTGCAGCGCGTGCATTGCTCCCCAGGGAAGGTTTCACGTTTGGTCTTGGAAGATGTGGCGCATTGGAGACTGGGAATCGGCTCGGGGAGCATCTGATGGATTGCGAGAAGATGACTATTGCGATGGAGTTTCCGAATCACAGCGTTTGATTTCAACTGAATACCGGGCCGTGTATGGAAAAGGGATGGAAGACCGTCCCAACTCCACAGCGGCGACAACTCCAAGAATCCTAAGAACAATCCCTGAGCGAGCTCTACTCTCCGTTTGGGCTCTTACTCATGCAGTAGGATCGCGACATCTCTCCCCCGATGGTTCGAATCCTTGAAATTCACGGCCAAGACCCATGTTTCACTGTCTCCCTGTTGACATGTTGCCATCACAATGTTGTTGAGGTCCTTGAAAGCTCCGGCGTGGGAGTTTCAAAACCCACGGAATGGGCTTGTAGGAGGCGAACTCTTGGTCAGGAGGGGAACGATGGTTATCGGGGATGTGCGCAACAGTGCGTGACACTCTCCCCTCATCAGTTCACTAGTCTAATATTTTGGCCAAGTTTCCTAGCAACACTTCAAGCCGGAGGTGCTTGAGATGGATTCGTACGCGAATAAAAGCTCGACACTCCAAGACCCTCCGCACCCGAAACGAAGTGAGTAGCGTCTGAGTTTGGCCCACACTCATCTCGCTCGATCTCTATTGATGACAGCCCTCAAACTAGACCTCTGACTTAATTGATGGAATTCGCGCGATCAGAGCTGGGACTCTTTTTGAACGGATAGGATCACTTTCTCTGTTTGATGGAGAACTATAACCAAGGCCCCAAGTCGTCGAGTCCACTCCGGTAGAGAGGCTAAAGCCCGCCTGAAGCGCCCGCTAGGGTTGGCCGATACCGGGGAACACCGTGATTCCAGTTGACAACAAACAACAACTGTTTCGCTCATCTGACGGAACTCTGCGATATAAGCCTCATTCCCAAATGGTGGCTTAGTGAACACCTGTGGATATTCTCGTCTAAGAAAATAACTCACTACCAATCATTCCTCTGTGAAGCGGATATTCGCACCCAAAGGTACATGGTTGCGGGCAGAAGTGCACTTTCAGATATCGAGAGACACTTGAGTGAGAACAGTTGGTCTCTGTTGCGTAGTGGAGCTACGTTCGAGCTCCGAAAGTGTTGAGACCATGTATAATTTCATTGCTCATCGGTTCGCCGCCGCGTTTTCCCGCCATGAGAAGATATCATCACGAGTTGCTGACTCTTGACTCGTGCATCGAACCCGATTTTGCTTCCTTCCTATCAACCTGAGCTATCACTATGAGACATCCGCGGAAAATTATCAAGTCTCTCCTCCTGCAGATGTCACTCGGAAACATTCCTCTTCTGGCTCAGGCGACAGTATGTTCCCTCACACTGATGCTTTCGGTGGCAGCCCTGATACCGATGTCCTGGCATGTCAGCAATTTCAAAGGTAAAGATCGGAAACGAGGGATCTCGAGGGCCAATGAGGGACTACCTTCTGACTCCCCATATTTTCCTTATGAAATTCTCAGGTCACTGCCTGCTGTACACAAATGGGACCTTCGACAACAATGACGGCCATTTCATCCCGGATTGGGGCTCATCATTCTTCTGTTACTACTCGATCTTCACGAATGTAGCCATTATGCTGATGTCAGGCCTACATCTCGTCAAGTACGGCATGATGCACTATAGGAGCCGAGACAGGTGAGGAAACTCGCGGTGTGAGTCAGCAGAACTGGGAAGCTCCTGATTGTCGACTGGTGAGGGTATGGCATTGAAGCAGGAACTGTAAGGAATCTGATGCTATCAAACTCATGAATTCCAGCAATTTCCTCGGTGCTTTCTTCGATTGTGTGAACTCGGTGGCTCTCACCACTCTGCTGTTTATATCGTCCGTTATCGTGTCGGACGGCTTCCGTACTTGGTGCACGGCGATCGAACAACGTTTCCCCGGGTAAGTGGGTCTTTAATCCATCGTTGAGGTCGAACCACATGATAGGGAGTCGAGACGTGGCCGATACTTTTCACTCACTCTTACACTCACGGGGAACAGCTGCGAGGAAGCAAGCGTTACTGAAATCGACCCCGGAGATGGCATCGACACCGTCGGTTTCTACGTCATGATGGGCGCCATCCAGTTTGCCCAATGGACATGTTGGGTTTGCTGGATTCTCCAAAGCGTCCTTTCGATCCGTAAACTGTGCATTTACCACGAGAGAGAGAACATCATAGTATCCATGGCCCGGGAACGGCAGAATCTCAACGCTTCTCAGGTGAGATCTGCCTCCGCTTCTGAATCGTTCATATCCATGGCATCGTGAAATGAATCATCGAGAAGTGCGATCAATGACGCACTGACACTCCTCCTGTCATCTCCTCCTCTTTGTGTTCCAGAAGGATTACTCCTTGCTGCTGCAGAGCAATTCCCAAGAAATTGCCAACGATGATGGGGGACGCTCTGATACCGTACCAATTTTGTCTTAGTTCTGCCCCTCCAAGCAGGAAGACATTGGACAACTATACCGGGGCCCTCTCAAGTCAACTGGGAGGCATCAAGGAGAGAAGGGAAGCTTCATTACGGCGTACTGAACTTTAGCTTCTAATTCAGACGCACCTCCCTTGAGGCGCAAAAGAGGTAGAGGAGCCACCGAGTCAACCCGGGCCAGCAGGAGTCATGAACCCAGCCTTGCCCGAGCTGCGCAAACTGTGATTGATCGAGTCCTGGGGCGTTTCCAGCCGGGAGTCACTATCTAGAGCTTCGCAAGTGCAATACATCATACGATTGAGAAATGTATATGGAAGAAATTGATTTCCACATCCCTAAACCAAATATCAGCTCTTCAGTCCTGGATCACAGCTTTGGAACAACGATAGGTCGAGATGATCGGGAGGAAGGTGAAAAGTCCGTTGGAGAAGTCACAGAGGATGACACCACTTCGTCCACGCCGATTATCTCCTGCTTTCCGTCTTACCTGAAATTTATGTCTCCATAGATATCGGCAAAAATGAGGGAGCAGCATACTTGGAAATAATTTGAGTTTGTGTTCACAAGGACTTGCTCTGGACTCAAACATTAGGCTTCAAACTTATCCTTGGCCACCGCATGCATTGATCGAAAGGGACTTCCAAGTCAGAGTCGCCTCACGAAACCTGAAAGCTTCCAATTGCTCTCTGTTTAGTGGAATGCCGACGCGATCACAATAAATGTACCCTTCGAAATCTATAAACGGTCCTGATTCCGCTCAATCCTGCTCTGCGTGTTTTCGAGACAGATATTGTCGCGAATGGTCCGCAACTACATTCAAACAACCCGTTCGTTGTTAGGTGCGCAAACCGTGCCCATCTGTCCTCCGAGGCAATCTGTGCACTCATTGCACCTGTCGAGACCATTTGGTATCCACAAGGTTTGACTTCGTCGAACGAGAGTTTCTGATGGTTTTACTCGAGTCCCAGCCCCCGTCTTGGCTGTCGGGGAGGCGGAGCTCTGGCACGTCGGCGGCGCACCGTAGAAAAGTGAGGGGTGATCATTCTTCGAAGGCTATAACCCGTTTCTCGGGACTATCCAGCTAAAGTCATGTGGAAGCTTCTCCAGTAAACCGCCTGGGCTGAACTCACCTCCGAAGAAAACAACGGGACTCTGCTCGATTCGGGTCCGCATTCCTTTTAATTCAAATTTCCGACTCGTTCGAGGGTACATATACAAAACAACCGATGACCAAATAAGTTGTTTCCTGAAGGATTGAATCGAATCGTAACCTTCGAGCAATCAATGAAGACTTCCGTGCGGAGATGGTATCGTCTCCGTGACGGTGAGAGTAGATTTTCTCAGCAAATATAAGTGCGAAATAGATCAACATTTCAGATTTGGCAAAACATCCCATCATTCAGCCCTGGAGGAGAGCTGTCAGCAAATCCCGGTCACGAATCCACATCGATTCGAACGGAGTTGACTGAGTATTGCGAAGAGACGGAGAGTTCGCAGATGTCAGGTGTACTACTGGGACAACGTTCGTTCCCGGCTTCGCTTTCCGTGCCATATGCCCCGTCAATAATTCATCCGGAGACTAGATTCCCATCGATGGAATTCAGTTGCAAGTCTGGGACAGATAATCGCCGCTACCTAATCACGTTTAACTCAAACAAAAGATTCCTCAATATACTCCATTCCTCATTCAACATCCAGTCGTCCAGCTACATTCACAGGCGGGGCTTAAACTTCGGCTGCGAGAATCTTCGGGGAGTCTCGCTGATTTCTCAGGCTATGCCGACCCCGAGCAAAACTTCTAGGAGGCCTGAGGCAAGCGTTCGAGCTCGGAATCAGTCGTACCATCAGGCTATAATACAGCGCAATATCCCAACGTATCTAATCAACTTTCTTCGTCTTTTTCGGGGTCAACGCCCTCACGACGAAATTAAATTTGTCAACTAAAATATAAACGACTGCAAGATAAACAACGATGATGAGCAGCAGCAGGAGGTCGAACAAGACAGGTTTCACCTGAAAAGCGAAGTCGCTCAAATTTCCGTCGATCGGACGACCGAGGTAGGGCTAACGAATTCTTGACGAGTTGACTAGGGAATCGACGACGTACCTCACTAATTTGTAGCGTCGCCGTGGTTTGATCGTACAGAACGAATTCCGGTTCACGACGATCCGGCTCGAAAGTGGATGTTTTGAGCTGGCTCTGTTTCGGTAAGAAGCGAGACATCCATTTCTCGAGAGTCGGAATCAACGGGTTTGTTTTCTCCAGGAGAACCTGGGTCGCTCTGGGTTGACTCGTGACGTAATCGATGACGGCCTGAAATTTTACAGTTCGTAGCGGAAAGGAGGAGACCAGGCGTTTCGTGAAGACTGGACAATCACAGTCGGGAGGGGTTTACCTGAATGTGCTCACGAGAAACCGCCAACTGCTCTTGAAGTAACTCATCCGTTACCGTCAACGGCCTGTTGTACAGGAAAGCCAAAAGACTAACGGCGATTTGGCGGATGTTCTCTTCGAGCGCCACGATATCGATGCGTTGATCGAACAACGACATTCTGTAAGCACATGTCGAGTATCAATCGAGGATCATCCCAACGAGTGGAGCTGTGAATCTTCGGGATCGAATAGCCCTTAATCGAGCAGAAATAATGCTCATCGACTTACCGGCTACGTGCGTTGTGCGTGTCTAGAGCTGACAATGTGAAAGCCGGGAGTTTGCCCAAGGAGAAGCGCTCATGTTCCCAAACTCGCATTTCGTCAGCCAAGTTTATCTTCTTGTGAATCATCGGAACATCACCCGTCGCATTCAAGAGGTTGAAGAACTTCCGCATGGCGTGGTCTGACCTGGGGGGCTTCGAGACGTGAGCGACGAGCCCTCGTTTCGAGCCAATCGACTCCAAACAGATCGTGAAAAGCGAGTTGGCGATCAGATCGTCGGAATTGGCACTCTCGACGGCGTCCTCGATCAGTTTCTTCGTTCCCTGATAGTTCAACTTCCCCCCAGCACTGAGAACGAATATCAGGTTCGCCCTGGGATGTAGCTTATTGGCGTTGAATAGGCGAGACATGATTCTCATGAGTTCCAGCACCCCTGCGACTCCGGATCCGTTCGAATCGGCCCCGACAGCCAAGTCCGCTGCTGCCGCAAATGCGTCGTAATGGGCGACCACTGCTACTGTTGGCAGCTGCTCTTCGAGTCCAAAGCCCGGGTAGATACCCAAAAACGTCGGCAAACGCGGTGTTCGAATCTGAGGAGGAGGAGAGAGTTGAGCTCCGACCCATTCTAACCGCCCGGAGGCTGCCGCCGGCGAAACGAGGGAGACATGATATGGAGTGAAGAACGAAGGTTGAGTTGCTTACAACTTGGGGTGCAGGCGCCGTGATCGTCAGCTGGGTTAGCGTGCCTGCCCAGAGCCTCCCGAGGTCGAACGCTCCAGAATTCGGTCGATTAGCCCTCGCGAATGCTCTCTGAATCTCTGGGCAGTCTTTGACGATGTAAATCGAGGTCGAGAGAGTTTCCTGCAATGACATGAAGGGGATTCAGCGAATGTTCTGTTCGCTCATGAAGTCAGGCGATGGTCTTGCCGGAAAATTGAGAAAAAAAAAATAATCTGAGAACCACCACTTGCCTCGAAGAGGGCAAGTTCATGCGCCATATGTTCTTCGTTCGGAGGGAGCTCGGGGTCGCCTGGCGGAAGGACTAGTATCACCCCGAAAACACCTTTCGCCACCGCTTCTCGAATGAAAGGAATCTCGGACCACTTCAGTAGTGCGACCATGCCGGCTCCACTTCGGAGCTCAGATAGCGCGGACCATGTGACGGCTTCACCGTTGAGCGAGTAAGCTTTGCTACCCCTAGAATCGAAGTTTTTTAGTTCAAGGCAACTGCAATTCGAACGAGTGCGCCGGATCGATACATCACACCGGCTCCGACCCATTAGGATTCTTGAACGAACACGGCGCACTCAAGCTCCGTACAGGGAACCGCGCAGTCCCAGAAGGGACGCAGGAAGATGTAATATCCTCTAGCGTCTGAGGTCCTCTTGGAACGGATTCCACGCGAAGGACATACTAGCGTAGAGACATCGTGCGCTCTCCGAGAGAGAGAGAGTGACGCACTCGAGCTGAGCTTTTTACAGATTCGTGAA
Source organism: Phytoseiulus persimilis (assembly GCA_037576195.1). Lineage (NCBI taxonomy): Eukaryota > Metazoa > Arthropoda > Arachnida > Mesostigmata > Phytoseiidae > Phytoseiulus > Phytoseiulus persimilis. The sequence continues at coordinate 17,789 of JAQZDE010000075.1, forward strand.
CGATGCCATTCGGAAGAGGAGAGCCGTATAAATCCAGTAGGGAAGTACAACTTCCGAATCATCGAACTTCCTCCTCTCTTTTCTTACCTGGTGATCCCTAATAGTTCGAAGTGCTGCATTCTATAAGCTGGAAGTTCGACGATTGCGTGAACGGAGAGCGCTAACCACGCGATCATGCACAGGTCGAGGAGCCCCATTCCAAACGCTGGCGTCGCGTCGCGGGAAACCACCGTGGGAATCACGAAAGATTTTTGCACGTTTCCTTGTTTGAGGAAGTCAATCAGTCACTTGCCGGAGAGTTCCGTGAGGGATCCGTTCGGGGACACGAATGCCGGCGATGTGTCTCATTCATTACAACCCCAGACACAAGCCAGTCCTGCTTTTCCCCTCTCTCGATCTCTCTCGGAGGAGTTTCTCCCGCGAACCGTTCATTCAATTCGACACGTTCGACTCCCATTCCGAGCATGGACCGCCAATGACAAGAAGTCATTTCGGTCATTTTGACTGGAGCATGAAATCCGCCTCACGCTTCGGTCCCTGAAAATCATGGAGCTGGATACATCCTGGGAACTTTCTGTATCCAACTTCATGTTTTGTCTTAATAGTCCTAGAAATCACCTGGAACCCGTATGTGTCCCGCAAATGCTCCCTTCGATGGTAAATCGCCGCTGCTGATGGTGATGATGATCCCTGGTCGTAAACGAGAGGGAAAGAGACAGCGAGCTGGATGAGAGATGTTCGAATAGAAACACGGACGACGACGGCTGCGGTGTGACGTGGATGTGTTTGAGAACTCTATGCCGCAGCACAAAAACAAGAATTATTCGACAGAAGCGGCTTACTGAAGGGGGCCGCAATGACTTCGGCCGGAGAGTCATGGCAGCCCTTCGTTAGAAGAGCACTCGAAAGGCTGCTAGCCGAAAAAGATTCCAAAAAGTGCACTCAGCTCCGACAGGCAAGTGTCAACGCAGGTTTTCTGAGTAGAAGGGCATCAGCTTGTTCGCGAGATTCTCATCCTGTAGGCATTGGATAGCAGATTCTTGGATTATTAGCTACGATTCCGGCTCATTCTGAAACGTCGCTCGATAGCAGCATACGTTGGGAATTTCACCTCGACTCAAAGTGACATTCCGCTCGGTGGAAAAGTTCAAAACGGCCAGGAAAGCCCCTCTCGTATCGGTTGCCGATGCTAGCGACTGCCCTGACCAGAACCTCCAGAAGTCCAGTGTTACAGTCAACTTGGGAAAAGAATGAGCGCTCAATATGGTCCGACCGCTCGCGTCCGCGCTCGACCAGAGTTCATCAGCTGACGATGTGCTCGAGTAGCCAGCTGATGGTTCTGTATGCTTCTACCCGAGTCCAGGCTGCTTTCAAATCAGTCTCGAGGCTGCAAACCTTCCCTGAGATTTTGAGGTGGAGTTCTCCAGAATCGTGGTCAATCGAGCGGTAGTTTTCGATTGCTTCCGTCACCCTTATTTGGTCGCACGTGATTTTGTGTCATTGGGCGGGAATGACAGTGATACAACATCGTAGGAGTGTGCTGTTCCACGGGAGCCCTGGAATCACTTCTCAGACTTCTTCCCCGCGGGCTCGATCGGGGCATTACCTTACCGACCCTGTCTAGGGTCAGAACAATCAGATTCCGGCTCGTATGCGAACTCTTGATCGGTGTATTCAGTTTCGCGGACAGCCAACGGGAACTTTCTGCCGCGGACGTCCTTAGGTGCGGCTTGGTGGAATGCTGTTGGTTGGGACGAAGCGCCGAGTCCAAGCAGGGAACGGTTTCATGAGAGCGTCGGCTCCATTCGACGTTTAGCGTACAGGTAGCTCCCGGACGGATTCGAAAAGCGTCAGAGTACAGCTGTGACCAGAAGCTGGCCAGGAGCAGCAGATACGGCGTCCCAATCCATGTATTCATGTCATAGAAGTGTAGCTATCGCGGCCCTCAGCTTCCCCTCTATCGGAGCTTTTGGGTGAACATTCCATCTGATAAGTTACACAATGAGAGCGCCATTGCAGCGCGCCGTCACGAGAGCGAGGAGAACCAACGCTCAAATATGGCTCGAATGTGAGAGATCCTAGAGGAACTCGGACTCGAGCAAGTTTATTCGCATTTCAGCTATGTCAGGAGTCGCTGAAAGATCTCCCCCCGTCGGACCTGGAGCAACCAGGGGGACGAGGTGCTCTACCTGGTCCCTGCGAGGCACAGGAGACCAACGCTGCCCACATCTTCATGGCGCCCTTCGAATTGGCCTGTCAAAGCAAATCTCCAAGGTATACTGCTTGTTAGGAAGGGCATCGCTTCAGCGAACGTCGTAATGACCCTTGTCAGTGGATCGTGCGTGTCTCGACACGTCGCATTGTGAGAAACTAAGTCCGTTCTCTCTCTTCTGACAGACTCACGGTGATCGCATTAGACTGCGTGCAGAAGCTAGTGGCCTATGGGTATTTACTGTCAGGACAAGATCGTATAGTAGAGGTTATCTGCGGCTGCTTCTTGGGCCCCCAGACAGATGAAAGGGTTCAGCTGCAAATTCTCAAAGCCCTGCTCACCCTTCTCACCTGTGCTTGTTGTGAGGTAGGACCCGATCGTCGTTGTCCGTTCATGTGTTCCCAAAGAACTCTTCCTGTTTCGGGACTGTCACGGGCAATGTTTTTCCTCCAGGTACATGAAGGAGCCGTTCTCCAAGCCGTACGAACCGCCTATAACATTCATCTGGCATCGCGCAACCTCGTCAACCAGACCACCTCGATCGCGACGTTGACGCAGATGCTGTCAGCCATTTTTCTCCGGATGGAGCGAGCGCCCCAGGAAGACGAAGTTGTTGTCGCTACGATCCTGCAGGAGATCGTCAGTCAGGTGATTCCCCCGAGAGGATTCATTTCGGAGCGCGAGATTCTTGCATTCATCGATTGCCATTTGTGATTCCATCTATGCAGGTGGCGAAAGACGGCGAAAATTCGACGACGTCACATTTCGCTCACATAACGCACAAGGATGCTTTTCTTGTGTTCCGGTCTCTGTGCAAGCTGTCGATGAAGGCACTTCCTCATGAAGGAGCTACAAGTAGTCAGACGTTAGATCCGAAGTCCCACGAGATGCGGTCGAAGGTGAGTGGGAGTCGATCGTTGCCCCTGGATGAGGAGATGGCGCCTCGCCTCTTCTTCAATCAACTCTCGATTCCTTGCAGATCCTATCATTGCAACTACTCTTGACTGTAATCCAGAATGCTGGTCCTGTGTTTCGAACGAACCCTGTGTTCATCAACGCCATCAAGCAGTACCTCTGTGTCGCACTTTCGAAGAACGGTGTTTCACCTGTTCCCGAAGTATTCCAGATTTCGGCAAGTGGCTCCGCAAATTCCCCCCGTCATGAGCTCCGGCCGGTCACGAGTCGGGGGGTCGCCCGATTTTTGGATTCGTTTGACCGAGCTGCCCGTTACAGGTCACGATCTTCTTGGCGCTGCTGGACAAGTTCAAGACCCACCTGAAAATGCAGGTTGAGGTTTTCTTCAGAGAAATACTGCTCGGCATTCTGGAAAGCCAATCGGCTTCGTTTAGTCACAAATGGAACGTGGTGCAGGTGTTGACGAGACTGTGCGCCGATCCCCAGTCTATTGTAGATATTTACGTCAACTACGACTGCGACCTCAAAGCAGCCAACATCTTTGAAAGGTAGACGGGGAAGCGCTTGTCATTCTGTGTAGTTTCTCTCGATCGAGATGCGAGCGAAGCCTGATGGTCACCTCCTCGACAACGTCCAGCCTTCCGTGCACGCTCACTCATTCGAGAATTTGAATTGCAGATTGGTTGAAGATCTCTCCCGATTGGCGCAGACCGGCATCGAAGGCCACGAGAAAAACATGCGGCTGAAGTCCCTGGAGTGTTTAGTGTCCATTCTAAAGTGCATTGTTGACTGGGGCCAACCGCGACTCGAGGAAACTCCCGAAGAAGAGGGCGCTCCGCGGATCAAGGACAGCGATCCGAACTCCGCAGAACAACTGCAGGCGCTCAAGCAACAAAAAGAAATAATCGAACAGGGAATCGAGCTTTTCAACCGGAAACCCAAGCGAGGTCTCCAGTACCTACAAGAGCAAAAAATCATCGGCGACACCCCCGAGGAGATCGCGCGGTTCTTCCACACCGAAACGCGGCTTGACAAAGTTCAGGTCGGAGAGGTCCTCGGCGACCCCGACACCAGCGTCATGTGCGCATACATCGATCAGATGGACTTCTGTCAGAAGGGAATCGTCGCCGCCGTGAGACACTTCTTGGAAGGCTTCCGGATTCCGGGCGAATCTCAGAAAATCGATCGATTGATGCAGAAATTCGCGTCTCGCTATTTTGAAAACAATCCCGGAGGGGTTTTCGCCTCCGCTGACACCGCGTACGTGTTGGCGTTTTCGATCATAATGCTGACCACCGATCTCCACAACCCACAGATCAAGAACAAAATGACTAAGGAGGAATTCATCAAAAACCAAAGGGGCATAAACGATTCGGCCGACCTCCCCGCGGATTATCTCTCGAAGATCTACGACGAGATCGCCGAGAACGAAATCAAGATGAAACCTTCGGCGTCAACGGGCAGGCGGCTGGTGTTGAACATGCAGCTGGAGCAGATCGCATCCACTGCGAACGCCTTGATGGAGTCCGTGTCTCACGTGAACGCGGAGTTCCAGTGCGCTAGCCAGGTCGAACACGTCGTTCCCATGTTCCGTTTGGCCTGGACCCCGTTCCTCGCTGCGTTTTCGGTCGGCCTGCAAGACTGCGATGATCATGAAGTTGCCACGCTGTGCCTCGAAGGAATCCGGCTCGCGATTCGGATAGCGTGCATCTTCCGCCTGGAGTTGGAGCGGGACGCGTACGTGCAGGCGTTGGTCCGCTTCACGCTGCTCACGGCGGAGGGCGGAGCCTCCGACATGAAAGAGAAGAACGTCAACACCATCAGGACGTTGATTGCCGTCGCCCAGCACGACGGAAACTTCCTCGGTCCCAGTTGGCTCGAGATTCTGCGATGCGTGTCCCACCTAGAAATGACTGAGCTGTTCGGTTCGCTGAAAAAACAGCAACAGAACGGCCAGCAAGTTGCTGAAGCACAGCAACAGGGTTTAGTGGTTGCTGTTGATCGGATCTTCACCAATTCTGCGAACCTTGATGGTAATGCAATCATCGACTTCGTCAAAGCGTTGTGCCAAGTTTGCATGGGAGAACTGAGCCATAACCGTCTATTTTCTATGCACAAGATAGTCGAGATTTCGTACTACAATATGGCGCGCATCCGTTTGCAATGGTCCCGGATCTGGGAAGTGCTGGGGAACCACTTCAACACTGTCGGCACCTACCCCGACGAACATATCGCCTACACTTCGATCGACTCGCTGCGTCAGTTGTCATTCAAGTTCTTGGAGAAGGGCGAATTCGCCAACTTCCGCTTCCAGAAAGAGTTCTTACGGCCGTTCGAGTACATCATGAAGAACGCAACTTCGCGGAATATCAAAGAACTGGTCGTGCACTGCATCGCATCGATGGTGCACGCGCACTGTTCGAGCATCCGATCTGGTTGGACAAACGTGTTCTCGGTGTTCCATCTCGCAGCTTCTGAGAAGGACGAAACGCTGGTGGACACTGCTTTCCAGACGACGCTTCGAATCATCACTCATGTCTACGAAACCCAGTTCCCCCACCTGGTCGACTCATTCCAAGACGCCATAAAGTGTCTTTCGGAGTTCGCCTGCAACACTCACTTTCCGGACACTTCAATGGAGGCCATCCGACTGATCAGGCACTGCGCCAAGTACGTAGCGGAACACGCCGATTTGTTCCGCGAGGTCAGCGCTGGTGACTCCGCCGGCGCCGAGGGAATGAACTCGGGCAGCCCTGAAGACCGGCTCTGGGTCCGGGGCTGGATCCCGATTCTCTTCGAGCTGTCGTGCATCGTGTCTCGCTGCAAACTCGACGTGCGCACCCGAGCGCTGACTGTCCTCTTCGAGATCGTCAAGAGCTACGGCTCGCTGTTCGCGCGCAATTGGTGGAACGATTTATTCCGGCTTATTCTGCGCATCTTCGACAACATGATCATGAAGCTACCGGAAAGCGGCCCAGAAAAGTCAGAATGGATGACCACCACCTGCAACCATGCGTTGTACGCCACCATCGACGTATTCTCTCAGTACTACAGCGTCCTCTCTGAGATCCTACTGGACGAACTGTACAAGCTTCTGCTCCAGTGCGTGCGGCAGGACAATAAGCAGCTCGCGAAGAGTGGGACAAACTGCCTCGAGAACTGGGTGGTCGCCAACGGCGACAAGTTCAGCGACGAGATCTGGATCAAAACCTGCCAGTGCATCGTCGAAATGTTCGAAAACACTGCGCCGCGAGAACTGCTCACTTGGAAGGAGGGTAAGTCTCGCTGTTGTTGATTTTTTCGCGGCAGCTTCGCAGCGTCCATCTCGACGTCGCCCCGAGGACGCTCCAGTCGGTCAAAGCACGTGGCGTAGATACTGAGAGCAGGAATCTTCCAGGGAACGAGAAGTTGTTCCCCCTACTGCGTATCCAGTGCACTGTTCAAATGGAAGTCATACAGACCGTGGACAATGTCGTGTTCTTCCCGGCGACCTCCAAGAAAGAAGAAGCTGAGCTCATGCAGGGTATCGTTAGGGACGGCGATCACGCCGATCTCGAGCGCGATCACGGCATGTTCAAGTAAGTCATTGGATGATCGCTGACTTCCAATGAGCTTCGTTGGAAGGCAGCAGGATATTCTCGCAGGAGTCGATGGAGCCCAGTCCGACGTGGCGCTCATTGTCCACGATTCTGTTGCAGGTATCTCCGCTGTGAGCATCTGCTCCTGTTGGTGGATCGCTTAACGGAGTCGCACCGAATGGCAAAGAGCTTCAACCGGAATTCGGCACAACGATCGATCCTCTGGAAAGCTGGTTTCCGAGGCAACGTCAAGCCAGATCTACTGCCTCAGGAAACTGCTTCCATCATGTGCGCATTCAGGATACTTTTCAGGATGTACGGAGATCCACAACGGCTACGATCGAGGTAGGACTAATGGGAGTTGGTGAAGGTTGAGACCCTTTGTCCCGGAACAGTGCTTCTTCTTTCCCCGCGTCCGATAGAGATGACGCCGGACTCCGTTCACATGGAGAACCTCAAAGTACCTCACTTCGCAGGTCCACCGTGGAATCGCGTTTGGTCGAGTTGTCACGGGAGTCATTGACTTACTACCTTTCACTCGACGCGGAGCACTACCGCAAAGCCTGGTCCACAATCGTTCTCCTCCTCATCACGCGGGTTAACCAGCTCCAAGAGGAGCAGTTCTTGCGACACTCGTCTCTGATTTATCCATTCCTGTGCGAATTCATCGGACAGCCTGACATGAAACCCAACCTAGTTCGTCCTCTGAAAGAGTTCTTCGTCCGCTGCGGTTCCGGGTTCGGCATCATGAGCAAAGGCGACAGCCAAAAAACTCTGCCGCCGCCGTCGGAAGACTTCGAGACGCCGGATGTCGCCAACCTGAAACTCAACGGTCACGCTATTTCCTCGGAAAGAGGCGATAACGAAGCCCGGTGAATGATTGAACCGATTTGTGATATCGTTTTGTTACGAACGCAGGAGCGAGCGGGGGACGTTCGCAGGTAGAGCCCTTCGCTCAACATGTAGTAGTCTTTTAACTTAAGAGAATATATATCACCTCCTATGAGCGGAACAATGTACGAGCTCTTTTCTCAAACGGTGTCCGGGGAATCAGGTGGTAAGAGACGCGATCATGAGGGCTCCGGTTCGTTCCAGTTTCTTTGTACAGTTTCTCACGATCAAAATATACGCGGATTCCCCCGGAAATTCCGTTCACAACACTAGAGAAAAGACTCTCGCTGATTCAGAAAACGGACCCAGAGCCCAGTACCAGTGCTCCGATCAGAGTTCCTCATGACAGCGCTGTTGCAGCCCTCCACGCATGACTTCCGAAATTCACCGCGAAAATCACGAAAGCTTTGATCCGAGTTCCCCGCCGACCCCCACTCTCACGTCGCTTGTTTCCGTTCGTTCGTATGTTTTCGGACGATGATCGGTGAGCTACCGACCACTTTCAAGTTCTGCAAGTTCCTGTTCCGATGGAGTTACAGAACCACGTGAAGAGAACAACGAGGAACCTTAGAGGCGCACATAGGCTGAAAAGAGTAGGGAGAACGAGGAGTGAGGGGTAGTATCTGTTCTCAAGCCCGCCCACGGAGAGACGCTCCGGATCGCGTTCAAGTCAGCAATCGTCGACGCATCTCCAATCGCTTGAGCTGAATCTGAGTCTTTTCGAGCTCCTGAGATCCCCAGATGTGTGGGTTCGAATACTGTCAGTATAGGTAAGATCATTCAGAATGATAAGTGGCTATAGAAGTAATAATATATTCAAGTGAGACATGGATGGTAAATTGTTTAAATAAAGTTATTTTGACCGAAAATTACATCGATTTCCTGGGAACCCGTCGCGGTCGAAATGAACCAAGCGGCACGAAATCAACGTATCACGAGTTCCAAATATGACCATCAGTCGCTAAGTCACCCCATTCTTTGATGGTTCGTTCGATTAGCCCTCAGGAACCACGGCGCCGTCAGTCCGTTTCGACACAGCACTTCAAGCCAGGAAAAGAAGGAAAGTGATATTGGGTTCGTCTCGTTTATTCTATGAGAGTTAGCGTCCAGCCCTAAGTATTTGTCGTGATTTGCGGCCACAAGAAGTTGTCGACAATCTCGTACTGAGGATTCATATTCATAAGATCATTAGCTTGATCAGAGATGGAGGCCCTGATACCAAAATCCAGCTCCGGACATGGTTGATCTGTGGTAAGACATCAGGTCGCTGAGGCCTTACGAGGTTATGAGGCCGACAAAGAAACCGCCTGGGGGGAAATATGGATTTGAGAAGCTGGATTTTCCGTGAAATTTCTCTCAGCTGACACTCGCGAGTCGAAATCTACGCTGGAGTCTTACCGATGAACCCGCCTCCGACGTAGGCGTGATCGACTAGAAAGTCTTTTGCGGCTTCAAACGTAGGGCCCAGAGTAGACGGTTGTCGTATTTCCCTCTTGACTTCTTTAAAATCTTTTTCGATATTCTTCCAATTGATCTGGAAGAACGAGTCCAAATTCAACGTCTCAAGCTGCTTCCACTGAGTTTTCTTCGGATTCGACAAGTCAGGACTAGGAAACGCGAGCGCTCCGAAATTTCCCTCGTCTAATTCTCGGTTTACCTTCACGTAACCCATGGACGAGGCCACCTGTAACATGACTAGGCTTCCGCCAAAGATGACCGCAGCATTCTTCCCAAGACGGCCGAAGACGAAACCATTCACCCTGCAATTTCAGAATCGTGGAATTTCGGAATTCGGCATATTATCGAACGCGCGAATCAGACTAGGGGTCGGAACTTTCGCGGTGAGAATATTCTGACATACAGTCCAGCCGCGAGTCCAATGCAACACTGCTGCGACGGTGGAGCCTTAGCCAGGGCTTCGAGGTTCTCGGTCAACCATGATTCCGGTTTCTTTTTCCCGTTCACTGCATCCACGATTTCCTTCGGAACCTCTGCAACGAAGAGTTTTGATGAAACTGCAGCCGAGCTCGGAAATGGAAGCAACAACTCTCCTCGGCTCGCTGTACGTTGCTGACCAATGCAGAGCAGCATACCGGAGCATCATGAACAGGGCCCCCTTCAATTAGATGTGGACAGCGATGGCGCCTCGGGTATTTCTAGGGATTGAGCGAAGCAATTCCGAGATGACTGGGCGAAGACATCAGATAGTAGATTACAGGGTGAATCGAATGAGCGAAGAGTTGTCAGCATGACATCTTTTCGGAGTACGGACTTGTTCATAGGATCGTAGTACGGTAATCCCAATTTCAGTGTCGCAAGCTCCCGAAAATGACTCTCAGTCGTCCCGGGCTAGCAATCCACAACGCGATCGCCTTCAGAGTGGTTTGGAAACGAAATTTTCGGAACGACGAGTTAGACTCTAGATGCGAGCACGGTAGCGAATTAGCTGATTTGAGAGAGGTTCTGAATGTTGTGAATATGTCGGACCCTAGCTAGAGCGGGGACGCATTGAACCGTCACTCCATATTCCCACAGAACAACTTCATTCCTCACAGGTACGTTCCGCCTCACTTGCGGTTCTCTTGAAGGATTCATGGGGAAACTTTTATGCATTTTTGACTCACTTGGAAGTTTCATGACCTCAAGCAGAACTCTGGGTGCAGTTCAAAGATAATCTAACACTCTATGAAGTCCGCCTTGAACTCAACTGTTGAGCAAGAGCTGCCCATGAAATTCAGATGCAGCGAGCGAACACCTTGAGTTTGTTGAAATCAGCCGTCAGCGCCCAAGCAAGTACTGGCAAATAGGGAGAGAGGTTTCGATGGTGGATTCGGCGACTGCATGTACAGGAGACCATCTGCGCTGCTGCCTCAATGTTTACGCAGAAGACACGGCGCGAAAGTTGGAAACGCTTTGTTGATCCTGATGGCCGGTGGGAAATGACAGATATTTGAAACGAAACCATCTAAGAATTCCGCTCTAGGATATCGGTTTTCTCCGCTGCTGCAACTGGTGTAACCAGAGAGAATTACAAGAGACAAGTAGTGCCGGAAGACAGTTTTCGAGGACAATCTTCTATCTCAGAAGTAGAATTCTTCAAGTTTGAGCCAAAGCATTCAAACACTCTCGTTCCCCTCCGGGGATCCTGATGCCATCTATCCGTGATCTAAGTACGATTATATTGCGGCCCGCAGCGGGATTCCTCGCAGCTGCGGGGAAACGTTCCTTCCCTATGATCGAATCTCGAGGCGTCTTCGAGCAAAGCTCTTTCCAATTGAACTTCGGGGAAAGATGAGATTTGAAGTCGTACGGTGGCTCAGCTCGACTCTGGAAAGGCATCTTTCTGGGCTTCTGAGTGAGCTCACCAATCGGAGAGTTCGAGCTAGAGCGGTAGTCGAGGCAGTCTTTTTCGTCATGGTCAGCACCTCACTGATGGTTCTCATCGCTGATCCGACAGAGATAATCGATATGAGGGCTCCCATCCGTGTCTGTCCACTAGCGTTACTACCGTCTCAGAGGTTTTCATGGGTGGACCAGCCCGGCGCGTAGGTCTCCTCCCTTTTCTGCAAAGTGGCTTTTCATCTCTTTTGCACCAGTGCCGTCGTAGGCCAGGGCGCTTATCGCGTGTGTTTGAGGCGTTGTATCCTCCCAAGTTCTCTAAGATTGAGGCGTCTGGATCGTCTGAAGTGGGGCGAATCTAGTCGGGTCTGTGGTTTGAGTGAAATGACGGCGTCATAAGAGATGTGTCACTCTCATGCTCTTCGATATAAAGTGAAAAGTAATCTTGCCGCCATGGAACGAAACATAGGTACATTCTGCGCCTCTCTCTCAGGACCTCACTCCTCTCTCAAGTCACAAACCATCGCACCATTTCCATCAGCATCGATGTGGGAACAAGTTTTTGCGCGCTCTTTCGTGCTCTCCTGGACTGGCCAAGCAAGAGACCACACAATCTTGACGTCGTCTTTATGAGCTCGACGACGCTCCTTGATACTGTGACTACTAGTTTTCATTTTCACCGCCTGGATTCTCCTATCCCTCAGTTATCCGCAAGTGAGTTTATTCAAGCAGCACTCGTTGATCTGCGGTGTGAAGTCACTGTCGAACACTCGAGCTCCTGTTGGGATGTACACCACTCACAGGATTGAATTTATCATTCGTGGAAACCGTTGCTGCCAACCTTGACTGTTCCATTTTTTTCGTTCGCTATCCACGATCAGATGCTCATCGTGACTCAAAACTCGAAACAGCTCACGTCCCTGTTCGTGTCCTGATCTGTGGTTGCACTGTTCACGCGATCAGCTTGTCAGCTCACTCTACCGAAACAGCATGTTGTTCTCGTCTAGAAGTACACACCAGATCACTTCCATCGATTCATATCTGTTCTCAAAGAGTCAGGGGGTGACATGCCGACGAGCCAGGGGCTAGGAGCGGAGCTGGATTAGGAAGTTACGTGGAGAGTTCCCTGTGGAGGCTTAGCCTAGTGTCAGGGGCTTCTGAGATCGATTCCGGCATCTCCCAATACGGATGAGATCCATGGAAGTTTTCGCAAGTGTCAACAAGGCGCAGAGCGAACTGACAGCTCGGCCATTTCTGAGGTCATATTTGAATCCTGGAAGGCATCATTAATCGATCGCCATCCATCAATCCATGGATAGATTTTTTCGACGGAGTGATAGATCGTTCGATGTCTCATTGCCAGCAGAACTTGGAGAACCATCCATCAGACACTCCTGTGTTCGTCCACCCGTATGGATAGATAGATGGGGGGGGGGGGGAGGGTGCGAAATGAATATTGCCCAGTGATAACATATATGGTCGCGACGTGGTGTCGGTCTCGCCAAACATGAAATATACAGGAAGCTCGTGATTCACGTCGGGCTCTTCGTTCGTTACAGAGGCACGCGATGGATATCAGAAATTTCTTCGGGCGTCCGCAGTCGAAGCCGAAGAGCGATACTTCTGGAGCTCCGATTCGGGGAGACGCCAAAACGTCTCCATCAGCTTCCAGAAACGGGAACCCCAGAGCCGAGAAAACTCCGGAGCGAGCGAAAGCCACTGGTCTCAAGTCTCCCGCGGTAACAGAATCGAAAAAAACTCCGAAGAGTCCAGCTCCGAAGAGTCCAGCTCCAAAGAGTCCAGCTGCTAAAAGTTCGGCTCCGGCTAAGAGACCGATTCATTCGATCAGCAGCTCTGACGATGAAGAGGCACCATCTCCGCAGAGAGCTCAAACGGCGAAGAAAAGCATGAGCTCCGAAGAGTACTTCAACAAGAATGGAGCATCTCCTGCTCCGAAAACCGGAAAGAAATCTCCACGGAGCGCTCCAAAGGTGAACGGGTTGACAAAGATGGGTATCGTCTCTCCGCTGACTTCGCAGTTAATAAAATCGATCTCTCACCTCCAGAAGGAAAGCCCAAAGAAGGAGAGCTTGATAAAGCCGGAGGCCGAAACTCCGAAGAGTTCCAGGCGGTCCGAGACCGTTCACAAATCGAAAACATCGAAACACCCGAAGCTGGAAATCGTCCCCAGAGAGAAAGAAACCCCCAAGAAGCGTAGAAATGAGTCCGATGATGAAGAGGAATCCTCGCACAAACGGCAGAAACAAACCCCAGCTGTAGAGCCAAGTCCGAAAGGAAGAGCTTCGATGGGAAACGGGGCGAGCTACTTGGCCTATTTGAATCGTGAGCCGCCGCGGCATCTGGGTGAGAGAGGGCATCCAGAGGGCTCTCCTGAATGTATGAAGAAATTCACGGTCGTCATGACGGGTGAGATGCTCTCTCCGATTTCCCCCTTGTCTGATCCACGTTACGATTCTGCCTCTGAAAACCGAACCTTTTCTGCTAATCTCAGGCTTTCCATTTTCCACTGAGCAGGTGTGATGGACTACGTCGAAAAAGATGAAATCAAACGCGTTGTGGAACAATGCGGGGGAAAAATCACGAGTAGCATTTCGGGGAAAACGACGCATCTCATCGCGGGAAGAGATGCAGGACCGGCCAAGGCGAGTGCGACAAGCCAACTACCTGTCACGGCTCATGAATATCGAAGAACATTTGGGAAGTCGGTGTGTGTCCGCTGAGCTGAAGGCAGCTTTTTCTCCGCAGGTTGCCAAAGCTCACGCCGTAGGCGCGAAGGTGCTTGAAGAACTGGAATGGTTCGACTTCGTAGAGTCAATCACCGACAAATCAAAAGCGTTCAAGGCGAAGGAGAAGATTGATCCTATCGAGGAAGTGATGATGGAGATCGAGGAAGCCGAATCGAAGAAAGCTTCGCCGAAGAAGGCGACGGCCGATTCCGGCGACGTTCCGAACAAAGGGATCAGTCCTAGGAAGCTCAAGAATCAGGACACTCGAGGTCATCAGTCAGAACAGCAGCCAAGCACGTCGACTGATAAAGTCCCCCCTCAAAAACCGGCTCTGATGTGGGTTGATAAATACATGCCCTCCTCGACGAAACAAATCATCGGCCAGCAAGGCGATCAGAGCAACGTTGCGAAGCTGAGGCGGTGGCTCACCCAATGGTCTACAAAGCAAAAGGCCCCTTTCAATAAATTCAAGAACCCCACCGGGGCCGGGCTCCGGGCTGCTCTGTTGTCAGGACCGCCTGGAGTGGGGAAAACTACCAGTGCTCATCTTGTCTGCAAAGAGCTCGGTTTCGAGGTGAGACAACCCTGAACTGACGCTATGACTGTAGCGGTTTCAGGATACGGTAGCGTAGCGCTTCCGTACTAGAGCACTCAGTGCATGCATATGACACGGGGTCGGACAACATACAGGAGTGGAAGGTGATCCTGGACTGGAACGATGGCTAAAATCGAGTCGCAATCGCCGCTTCCAGATAATTGAGATGAACGCTTCTGACACGAGGAGTAAACGATCCCTCAAAGAAGAAGTCGCGACTCTCCTCAGCAATCGGACGTTGAACAGCGGAAGGGGAAACAAAAGTAAGCACGTTCTCATCATGGATGAAGTGGATGGTATGTCCGGTAATCAGGATCGCGGCGGAATGCAAGAATTGATTCAGTTGATCAAAAGCTCCATGGTCCCGATCATCTGTATCTGTAACGACAGGTGAGGGTTTAGGGTTCGAGGCTGCGCAACCGAGCATAAAACTTTCTGAGCGGGAACTGATCTATCCCGTTTTTCGTCAGAACCCATCCGAAGATGCGCTCACTGGTGAATTACTGCTTCGATCTGAGGTTCTACAAGCCGCAGGTGAAGCAGATACAGGCGGCACTGATGAGTTTGTGCTTCAAAGAAGGCATGAAAGTCCCTCCTAAAACGATGGAGGAGATAATCGTGGCTTCCAACCAGGATATTCGGCAGTGCGTTCACAGTCTCAACCTGTTCTGTGCGATCAGTGATTCGAGCTCGAGACAACAGGTCACGAAAGACGTCAAAATAGGCCCGTTCGATGTCGTCAAGAAATTCCTCATCTACTCGGAGGGTGGATCGCTGAATCTCAACGAGAAACAATCTTTGTTCTTCAACGACTACAATGCTATCCCATTGTTTGTCCAAGAGAATTACATCAGGGTTCAACCGAAAGACTGCAAAAGAAAACGTGATTTGCTCAGACGAGTATCCGAGTCGTCAGAGGCGATCTGTGTCGGAGACACCATCGAGCGACAGATTCGCAGCTCCAACGCATGGACCCTCCTCCCGGCTCAGGCAATGTATTCGGCTGTGATTCCCTCGATCAGAATGCAAGGAACGATGAGGGAAATGGTGAATTTCCCTGGTTGGTTTGGGAAGTATTCGACGACGAGCAAGCATGCTAGACAGGCGCAAGCGCTGACTTCCCACATGAAATGTGCGATTAGTGGAGACACTTTCGAGACAACGACCCAATACATGCCTCTCATGGCGAAGAAGATCATGCAGCCGCTGCTGAGAGAAGGCGAGTCCGGCGTGGCAAAGGTGAGTGTTACTGTCTCGGATGCCCTGGTAAACCTCGACAATACACGACTAGCCTGCTTCGATCGCCGATTTCCTCCCCTCATTCGACATTCCTTTCCTCGCCCAGGTCGTCGAATTCATGGATGAGTACAGTCTACAGCGAAGTGACGTTGACGCA
Organism: Phytoseiulus persimilis; assembly: GCA_037576195.1. Taxonomy (NCBI): domain Eukaryota; kingdom Metazoa; phylum Arthropoda; class Arachnida; order Mesostigmata; family Phytoseiidae; genus Phytoseiulus; species Phytoseiulus persimilis. The sequence goes on from JAQZDE010000075.1 coordinate 33,462, forward strand.
ATGCTCGAGCTGACGACGTGGAATTCTCAAGGCAAAGACCCATTTGCCGATGTTCCGGCTAAAGTCAAAGCAAAATTGACGAGGAGCTTGAACAAGAATCAAATGCTCCGCTACGCCACGGACGACATGATAAAATCTAAAGGCAAAAAAATCAAGAAAGAAAAATCCAAAACTGAAGATGATGAAGACCTTGACGACGCGTCTGAAGAAGAAGTTGATGTTGATTTCGACTGAGAGCGGAAGCTTGATTCAAAGTCCTGTCGATACTCATCAGGTTCAGCTGAGTGAGGAGAAAGCGAGCTTTTGACAATGGGTTTCGGAAATCCGGTGTATGGATCTCAAGTGAGAAGTTCTGGTATACGCGAGGGACCCGAAGAGAGCTCTGTAGAACTCTGCTGTGAGAGGCGTTTTAGTCGCTATGTTTGGAAAATCATGGAAGCTCTTTTTAGATCAGGTGAAGTAGAGAACAAGACAAGGAATAAATTCTATTTTTGTGATCACTGAGTCGAACAGGACTACTTCGGAACTGAACAATATCTGCCGAAGATCATGTCCCTATTTCCGAGCTATACCAAGGGAGCGTCAGACAGCTCCACCAAGCTTTACGCCGGTTACGAAGAGAGGAAGCTTAAATATCCGGGGAACGCAATCGCTGAACGGAGGCATTGGGCGATGGATCGTACATAAGGTCTACACAGTTGTGACGAGTTGCGCAGTGAATGGGAACCTCGAGTCTCGGGGAGGACACGGAATCCTCCCAGAGAACTGAAGATGAAAGTTCCGTCGGAAAGCCATCTCGATCGTTGAAGCTCTGTGAATCCAATGCAACTGGGAGAGCACGGCTCATCGTGAACTTTGCTGCTGACGCGATGGATGATGGAGCCAGAGGTTGGCGAGCTCTGGAGATTCGGTCGACGCACACGGTGCCCGTCCAGATGGAACCTACCTAAATTATGACGACTGCAAATTTGAATCAAGACACGCGCCTTTATTCTTGTTTTCTCCACCTCTCATCAGCTCGTATAAAGAAATTTATTATATCGTTTCTAAACCACTCGATATCAATGTGGGTGGCTGTGTGGGTTTTGTTGTTCATTTCGCATCTGCGTTACCGCTGATAGCAGGATTCTCTGCTGTTTGAAACGACCAGAGAAAGTTCTTTGCTTCTTTCATCTTTACCATCATATCTCAATCTTATTCGATTATTATATCCTCATCTTTTCCGTCTTAGGCAATGTCATCACCGCCGCTGTTGCTGGAACACCACACCGGTGTCGTATTCGGCAGAACAGTGTCGGGATGCGTGATATTTTCCTGTGATTGGTCTGTATCTGAGTGTTTGAAGTGTTCATTCCGAGTTATGACGCGTCGTTCTTTCAGGGTTGTTTCGTTTTATCATGAAGATGTCATCCTTTTCTGTCATCAGACTATTTTACATTAAATATACAGGATTGGTTGATTTCCTTTCTTCTCAGTGTGTATCTGTCTCGTACGAGTGTGTGAATCCGTGTTCGCTCCTGTGTGTACGTTCGTGTTCGAGTGAGTGTTGGTTTGTTTGAGACAAAATGAACTCGTTCTGTTCCTTAGTTCCTTCTAAGTTGACGTCGCGTGTTGTTCCACCGAATCATCATGATTCTACCCTTGTTCCATACGTGTGTACGTGGGCACCTCAGGAGTTTGTCTCCTTCGCGCTCGATGGAAATCACTCGTGGCTCTCAGATCGAGCTCGTCCGAGTGGACACTCGCTTCAACTCGCAAATCGTTTCCTACTCCTACCGCTGGCGTCGGAACAGAACGTTTCGTGGCGCTCGTAGCGGAGAGCCGACTTCCAGCTCGCCCGAGACGAAGTAACGCAGCATAATCACGCAGTATGACGGGCGAGATCCGCTCGGAGCGCTGTTGGTTCCCGATCGCTCAAGTCGAACACCATGCAGTTTGTACGGTTCCCACAATCGCGAAATGGTCAGTCTCGCTCGGTGTCTTCCCCACACCGGCCCCGATTTGATGAGGAGAACGAGGCTTTCGTCAGTCTCACCTAACTCTGAAATTTCCTCCTTGCCTGCCTTGAGTTGTGCGTATTTGGCCGGTTCGGGTCTCGATCTCAGCCAGCAGATTCATCCTTATTCCAGAATACTTAGACTTCGGCTATTCCTAAGACGAGTCAGCGCTCAGCCCGCTCAGGGGGCGTTCCACCTCCAAATCGTCCAGGACCGCACCGGCGAAGCTTAGCTTTTCATTTACCAACTAACAATATTTGAATAATGTCTTCGAGAAGCGATTCCAACCACTTCTTGGACTTCACAATGGAGGCGAACAGCGTACCCTTCGGAGAGGTCTCGAGCCCACATCACGGATGAGCTCTCTCCCTCATTGTTCCACTGCACAGAAAGGAAACTCGTCGCGGACCTCTCCTGAACTTTCCTATGATAACATTTTCCGAGAAGTTCCTTCTGCCGACTGCCTTCATGGGAGCTCAGAGGATCAACCAAGACCTCTCTGAACGATCGAATAACGCATCCCTCGTTAGATTCATTCGGTCCAACTGATTGTTGAGGTCAATGGACCTTTCATGGAAGGAATGTATCTCCGTGTTTTGCTATATGTATGCTTCCCCGAAGGATGTTTTAGTGTCGCGAGCTGTCCGTCTATTAGAGCCACGTAGGTTCAGAACCGTAAAAATCAGGATGAATGAGAACATCGAGAAAATCTTATCGAATACCTCCAGAAGCTCCGCTGGGTCATTTCTTCAGACACACCTTGTGAAAAAGGCTCGCGCAAAATACTCGCTACTCGATTGATAAGTTTTTTTCTTCGAGGAAGAGAAACTGTGGCAATCGGCTGAATGGTTCATATCGATGTGGTTCGACATTTTTGTGGACTGATGCGTCAGTTGTTCTCAACCAACAGCATTGGAGAGATGACCGAAAAATCTACGATCAGATCCTCTCCATCGCTGGCCAAGACCTCGGAAACGCCGCTCTCCGACCTGGAGGCTACGGTCTCTTTTGCGGAAGATCGCTTCTGGAATTTCCCAGATGCGTTTATTTATCGTACGCTTCACTCGGCGATGCAGATTCGGGGATTCAGGCCCATGGTCGGCCGAAGAATTCGGGAACCAGTCCACGGGACAGCTCGCCCGAGATTCAAATAGATTTTTATGCCTCGTCTCCCTCATCCCAGTCTCATGAAATCCTCGAATCTACTCTCTCTGTTGTTCTCCGAATGAGTTCTCCGGCGTGAGCTGACTCACGAGTACAATCATGGTCGATTTGATCAGGGCCAGTCCTTAATGATGGCCGAGAAGTACAACTGGAGAACCTGCGTGACTGACGGAGTCGATGCCCACTGAGATCGCCTGCCGCTACATGGCCAATGTTGTATGCACCGTAAGAATTGAGAACCACTATCCCAACGTTCCGCAGGTGTCAACGATTTTCTTCCTCTTATATTCCCAGCTGCGTCGATCGTGGAGTACGGACCGCACAACGGCGCCGTGCACATCCGGCTACATAGCAATATTCGTCAGCGGGGCGGTATCGACGTAGGTCCACGCGACAATCGTCAAGTTCGGCCGCCAACTAAAAAGCTCCGACAATGGCTTTCGGTTCACGGAAGCTCTCGCTGAACATGCAGCCCGTCGGACTTCCAATGAGGGGGAGCGCTGAGCGGGTCACGGTGAGTCACAAAATCGGGTCGGAGTTTTGGATTCCACGGCTCTCCATGGCTTCCGATGTCGATGATATTCGAACGGAACAGCTGAAGTTGTTCTTTGGAGTCGAACAGAGTCCTCGCGAATATTCGACGCTGGTCTCCGTTCTCCCGCCTCGCTTTCGGTTTTCAATCGACGTTCATTTTTTTGCGATCGAAGAAATTATATAGGAACGCATTTGATGAGATTTTTTTTTGTTGTGATTTTGTTTTTGCGATGAAGATGTACGAAGTCGAAGGATACGACGCTTGTCACCTTCGAATCATCTGTGTCCGGTCTTACTTAGGGTAGGGAGAGGGAGGTTGTTCTACTATGATTGAACTAGCTGATGTGTATTCTCGTTGATAAATGGTGACGAAAAACGGTTCACAGGTCACACGTAATTCAAAAGCATCTTTTTGTTCGTCGTTGGAGAAGGTCAGTGAATAAATAATTAATCAATAAACATGAGAACCACACATCGATCGATGCTCGGCGAATCAACCAAGGCGCCATCCAATAATCGACGGCGATGACGCAAGAACGACACGATTGTGAGTTTACCGGAAATGAGATCCGTGCTCGCACGCTGGGTGTCTGGGCCCTCACGCCCACTAGGAACGTCGGACCCGGTCCTCAACAGGGAGCACGGGATAAATACAGTGATTACGGGGGAAATGGCATTCGGAAATCTACAACCGATTGATTTCCGAACGGCACGAATCTTCGCTTCAACTGAGAATCTATCTCGTATTCTCTTGGAAAAACCGGGAGCCATCTTTGAATCGACTAGATCGACGCGGTTCAAACCAGTTCTTGTCGTTTTCCATCGTTGAAAACACATTCAAAACATTTGGTCGAAGAATCCGCATTCATCATTATACCTAAATATCCTCCAGAACCGATGTTCTTACTCAGAGAACGCATCAAAACTGTTCACCTCAAGAAAAGGATCATCGGTCCATCTCTGTTTTCTCTCTCTCTCTCTCTCTCTGTACCTGTCTGTGTGTCTCAATTTCTTCTCTTCTCGTTCGGGGATTTCGGACCAACCAATTCAGAAAGGCGACTGACCGACTGGCCATGTTCGCCGAACCGCACAACAGAGACTCCGCAACGAATTCTCGATTCACCGTTCTCGAGCTCGTGGGACTTGCCGGCCGTCGCTTTGTGACCTAATGTTAATCGTAATTCGTGAACTCGGGTTCGCGCGTCCGTGATTCCCCACGTCAGGGATTCCGCGAGAAATTCCAGCCACAAAGATTGGGGTCATACAAAGCGACACTCCTCGTGCATCGAGCTTTCGAACAGCGACGCCCCACGTCCAAATGTACTCGTGTACCTGTTCATCTACTCGCTCGTGATTCATCTGTGGTGTCTGTTTGTTTCGTGGCTTGTCTGATTCCGTGTGAGTCCTCCATGTGTTCTAGAAACGGCATCCAGACGCGATAAATTACAGTGAAATCCCACCAATCGTCGAAGCCCATACGTCCACAAGTTCGACAATTGCGTTCGTTAACTTCATTGAGTTGACGTCTGCGGTACGGAAACCACCACCACTGGCTTCAGAGATTGCGAAGTCGTTGTAATAAACTGTTGACCCGAAATTATCGGGAACTGGCTCACCTGAAACGGGGGACACTACGTCGGTTCAAATTCGGACAGGCTCTCGGAGGAACTGCATTTGGGAATCTCCTCTAATCGATATCATCGCGATCCCACAATTCCCGGACGTACCGGTTTTATAGAAAGAGTTGTGGTGCCACTGAGCTGCACCTTCCCGAGTTGGTGGTTCAAGCCACCGGCAGTAACGAGGCCGTTCTGGGGGACCACAACGGTGCCCCCTGGACCGCCTGCCGTAGCGGTAGCGAGAGGCGTCTGCGAAAGGAGGGACACGCCTTTCAATTAAACGCTCGGTCGTGACGATAGAAGCACAGATTACCCACGCACGGTTGGACTCCGGCACGGTGCGACCTTTGCTCAGGTTTGACAGTAGTATTTCTCAAAACGACCGAGCTGGGGACAGCTCCCAGGCTCCCCTCAAAAAGAGCCCCTCCCTCCGGACTGACCTGAGTGATGACCGTGGCCATTGTCGTCGCCTGAGCTGTGTGATTTGTCGCTTTATACTGTCCAGGCACCTGCCCAGATCCTGCAGATTGTGTCAGGAACAAGGTGGGTGCCGGTCCCGTCTGGAAGCGTCGCGGGAAGAAAAACTCGTCAACGTCTCCCACTATGTATTTGAGGTCATCAATGATGGGCAAGTCAAGCTCGTCGTTGGAGTTAGCTCTCTCCTCCGCTTCAGCGGCGCCCGAAGCGTTTTTTCCTTTACCTTGGTAGCTCCTCCTAGCTGCGTCGTCTGACCGCCATTTTGCTGTGGAATCTGCTGAACCTACGACCATGGAGCGAGAAGAGATTGAGAATCGGAGGAATCGAGATGATGCTGCTCATTGCTCATCTTGCGTCCGAACAATGGGAGGACTTTTCTTTCCCGGATCTGACGTGTATTCAGAGTACCGAACGACGAGGACAACTCACCAAAGTTAGGGGTTGGACGATGTGTCCGCTGGGGGCCAACCTTACGACACTTCCCGGTTTGCACATCAGTGGAATCGATGCGAGTCCACCACCGCCGTGTGGACCGGGAGCCGACACCGAAACCGTCACTTCGCCGTTGGACTGCGGGGCTGCGGACCGAATCACAAGTTTTCAACAAATTTACCGAACGAAATCTCCGCCAGGCAAATGAGCTGAGGAGAAGGATTCCAGAGGGTGTGTTCGCAGCCTGTTGTCGCGAGGAACTGCTCACCTTTAATGTAGCTCACGGTATTGGCTGCGTGCAGAAGGGTAGCCAGATTGCCAGTGTTCGGAAGATACGTGGGTAGAATCGTTTTCTGATTTCCTGGAGTGAAAATCGCTCTCGGGGGTTCACAGGACGTGGCCGTCGAGACCAGCGGCGTCGCTGTCACTTCAACCTTAGCGTACTCCTTGGAATCTGCAAGTTTTCGTCCATGATTGCTCAGACCATCCTTATGATAGTGAGGACATAAATTGAAACAGTTTGAATTGAACTGAGGACATTCCTCACCTATGTATGTCACTGGCGCTCCAGTCACCGATCCACCGCCAGTACTATAAGATCGGTCACCTTGGACAGCGGCCACCTTCTTGTCGATCTGGATGACGGAACGAGAAGAGTGGTGTTTGAGTCCCGGCAAAATGACGCAGTCTGGGAAGTTCCAATGGAGCGGCTCAAGGAAATCGCTGCCTGGGTTCTGTCTCACCTTGCCAGCATTAAAAGTGTTCGCTTTGATGTCGAGATAATCTTGTTCTCTGGCTGCCCTAACTATGAGCCCAGGTCCTGCCTTGATGAGAGGGGTGATTGAGTTCGACAACGGCTGCGGAAATTGTTGGGGCTGCTGCGGTTGTAGTAGCGGTGTTGGCTGGGGTTGGGGCTGCTGTTGCTGTTGTTGTTGTACCTGACCTTTCGTGGCCTGCTGGTAGATGGGGTTCGATGCGGCCGGGGCCACGGAAATAGTGATTGGTTTGCAATCATCCGACGTTTGCTGCTGCTGTGCGTTATGGTTTACGCCGTTGACGCGCACTTCAGAACCGGCGCTAACTACGATTGGAGCTCGGGGTTCGACACGTGTTTCAATCGTGGTTTTTCTGCTGGCTCCATTTTGGTGATGCTGCGTCCCGTTCGACGATAGAAGATCAAATTCGTCGGCTTCATAGTCACTCAGGTTACCACACTCTGGAACGAAGCGCAATTCATGAGTGACGGGGCTAACACACGGTATTCGTGAAGTTTTCTACAAGATCGATGGGGACGCGATCAGAGATCTTACCGGAAGCCGTAGTTGTCGTTTCGTTGTCTGGAGAAACGCTACCTCTCCGCTTCATTTCGCTAATGAGCCTTTCAGCGGCAACTAATTCGTTCGTTGCTGCGAGCAGAGCCCTTCGTGGTTCAAGCAAATGTCCAGAAGCGATGATTTCTGTTCCTGTAGGTACAGAACGAATCAGGGATTGTGACTCTGGACCCATTACGCATGGCATAGAGTCTGACTCGACAGTGGTGGAGTTGAGTCGAGTTTCGCACTCACCCAGTGGGAGCACGGAGCAACCATCCTTCCGAAGGTTGGCCAAACGGTGCTGAGCGCTGATTTTATCGCCGGCCAACTTCTCTAATTGCTGTTCGAACTCTCGCTCTTTCTTCTTGAGACTCTGAATGTATCTGTTCGAGGGGAATTCAGTCAGATTCGCCGGAACCCACAGCTCCGGGAAAAGAATACAATCCACGGATCGCTTAGTTCAGGAAGGGAAGAAGTTTGCCACTTACCTCAACGCCGATCTGAGAATCGTTAGGTTACTGGTCTTTTTGTCGTCCTGAATGTTGGGCAACTGTTTCTTGAGGCTCTCGAAGCACTCTTTCAGATGAGCTCTCCGATTCTTCTCAAGCTTGTTATGCACTTCCCGCGTTCCCGCTCTGGAAGGAAATCGGAGATTTAACCTGAGTAGCGAATCTTCGTCGGCTCCTTCCAGGGTCCTGGTTCAGCGGAGTACCAGGTCGGATATTTTAAGATGAAATGGAACGATTCCCCAGAAGCGCTCCCAGAGGGAAAAGTTCCACCCGACACGAGCTTGCTGAGTCCCGCAGCGGATCAATCAACGAACGATCAGCGCGTCCAATAAACTTCGTGGACAGCCCGTTGTCTCGTGGTTCCCTTCGTTGGCGGATGATCATCAACGAACGGCGTTCCGGACCGCCTCCGCCATTTCGGGAGATTCGGGATACGGTTTCCGAGTCATTCTCGGACAATTTCTCAAATGGAATTACGACGGCTCTTGAAGAGAAGGCGTCGAAATGGAATGAAATGGGAACGCCGACCGCTGTTGAAGGATCCCGGGCGATCCCCTCCGTCTCACGAGCATTGTGTCTGAACTGTCCCGGTGTGGAATTCTCGTTGGGAAGGAAACGGGAGGGGGAGAGCGGAAAAAAGTTCAGTTCTGCAGGTGACGTTCTGTTGACTGTGTTCCGATTCTATTCTGAGCAAGACCTACTGTTCCTTGGAATAATCAAGAACAGCAACAACTACGTCTCGGGAAGTAATCAGGAGTCAAGATTTCGCGCATAATTGAGGAATTTCTGCAGGAGTGGAGCCAAGACGAGAGTTGCGATAAAATCTGGCATCGGGCTTCAGTAGCGAAAAGGTGTGACTCACCCTCCGATCCTCCTGATTTGTTTTTGGTCTCTACTGTTTTCGTCGTGTGACGACAGGGAGTCGGCTCGGTGACGGGAAGTCGCGCTGCCACTCCGTTGTCGATACGCTCCAGCCTGCTGGATGACCCCGACTCCCACGGAAATGGGGGATGTACCCTGGGCAACGGACGTCGTTATCGTCGGCGCGGACGACGTTAAAGCGGTCACGGGTGCCGTTGAGGGTAGCGCTGGAGACGAAGATCCACCGTTGCCGGCCGTCGTTGTTGTCGTGGCCGTCGGGGCGGCTGCGGTTGTCGGCGTCGGCGAGTTAGTCCGGTTGAAAACAGAACTGAAGCCAATGGGCGACGATTGGCCACCCGCATTGCCCGTGGAGACATTGTTCGCCGAGCCCCCGTTGCTGTTTGATGAAGTTGGCGTCGCCGGAACTGAGGATGGCGACGAGGCTGATGTCGGACTACTTATGGAAGTTCCGCCACAAGCCAGCTGCGTGAACGTCGTATAGTCATGCGGCTCCTCGCCTGAAACCCAGATTCGATAGGTGTTACGAAAATCTCTCGAGAAATTCCCCTGAGCTGACGTCGTGAGTTGAGTTCCGACTCGGTTCGCAGGAGCTGCTCGAATCGGCAGGGAGTCGATTGAGATACTCGGCTTGGACGATCAATCGATCGAGTGATTGGATGGCGACGGCTCCAGTGCAAGATCGGTTGTTCCGATCGAGCCTGCTATCGCGTCATCCCCTCCTGTTGTCGGACAGCTGTTGACTGGAGTGAGTCCGACGCGACCCGCAAGAGAGCAACCCGATACTTGGAGAGGGTCGGCGAACTCCTTCTTGCCCGTTATTGGAGGAGAAAGGGGGGAACGCCACGAGACACTGGACGCCTCCATTGCGCATGGCTGGAAATACGCTACGCCAGTTGCGCGTATCGGGCCATCCAACTTCTGTTGTTTGAACGAATTCTGACTTCGGAATTGTTTCAACAGCGGCCGGTCGTTCAACATCGGAGCGGCTCCGATGATTTGCGGACAATCGCCAACTCGAACATCGACAACCAACACGAGACGTTGAACGCGATCTTCGAGCGGAAACTTGCGATCACATGATACGGCGACAAGAGTGACAGTAGCGTCGTAATTCGAGCTTTTTATGTTCCCCGCATCCGGCGCGTCCATCCAAGCACAAACAGACTCATCGACGCGACCGCTAACATTTCGTAACATTTGTAACGAGACCCGCTCGGCAATCGATCTAATTTTCCTGGAAACCGACAGCGGCTATTTCCACGTAGCGATTGACCGTCGTGCACACTCCGTTTCCTCCTCGAGCTCCTCGTGACACGCTGGAACACGCTCTGTGAGCTGATCAGCAGTTGCCTCTATCGCAACCCGGAGTTTTTGAACTCGAATCGTGTACGAGTATTCCCTTGTCGTTTCTCTCTTTGGAAGTTCCAGCCGCCGGAGGAGCTGTGCCGAAAAAACATCTGCTCCGCAACTTACTAACACGGACACGAAGGCCCGAACGTGAGGAGATAATCTTTCGGTTGTATTGAGTCACCTGGCTGCCATCGACTCTTCTTGACGCGATTCGAGCGCTTTGCGGATCGTTGTGATAATCGCGATGGACAGCCACCGTCCTTGGAGCTGTGAGTTGTATGAATGATGACGAAACTATGATCTCCACGGGAGAAATCGTCATATCCACTGTCCCGTCGGAGAACGATAGGTTTCATGAGGTTGGAGCGACTCGACGCCGCCGAGCGATCGTACCGGCATGTGGCCTCGACTTTTTTTGACTATGTCAAACTGTAAAATGACAGAAGATCACGCCTCGCCCTCGACAAGGACCGAATTCCGTCAGCGGATGGGTTGCAACACCGATTCCGAACGCTAGCTGGCGAGAGCTTTCACCGACGCCGGTGAAAGGGCATCCGCGTCGCTGTATCACGTCGAGCTGTAAGGCAAGGCAAAACGCCGTCGACGCCAACAACGTCAATGGCGTCCGAAGTGCTGCCGGCTGCTTGAGCGGTCGCGGTGCGGGTGAACAACCTATTCGCGTTCGGCGAGAACGGTCGGCAGCCGCCGCGACAGCCAACAACAAAGCCAGGTTTGCAAGAGCGTCGGCGCCCACCGACGCTCGAATCCTCGCACGCACACAAAACACCAGCAGCAACAACCCTGGTCGTGGGTCTTCGAGATGGGGCAGGCAAGCGCGAAAGGAATTCTTCGGGACAGCGGAGCTCTCGGAGACAGAAAAGAGGAAGTGCGGCGGAGTTATTTCTAGAAACTCGATCTGGAGAACAAGTGGAGAAACGAGAGAGGTTTTCCCGTTGCAAGAGATCATTGCGACACGGTGCCCACGTGGGGTGGCCCTCACCACCTGGCTCCTCTCGAATAGAGCGAGATGGAGAGGAGCTCAGGATCGAGGCTGCGAGAAAAGCTTCTTATTGATCGTTTTCCAAGGCATTCGAAGTTCTGGACGCCACTATCGCTCTGGCTCGAATTTTCCTTACGAAAATGAGGAAAATCTGTCCGCGTGAATTTTTCACAGCCGCTGTTCGCAGCGTTCTGAGGCGGGGTACGCGCGGTGTTGTGGGATCGGTGCACGGCGTGGCTCCGCTCATCGATCAGGAGCAAAACCCAGGAGGACATGGGGCTGACGTCAGATCTTGCAAAAAAACTACGGCTTCGTCCGAACAACGAACCGACCCAGCGTCACAACGATGCTTTGGGTGATAGGATGGCTGGTTGGTCTTAAGACCCAAGCCCAATCTAACATCATTCATCATGCGGTGAGCAGGGTGATTGAAATGAGTGATTGCCGCGCGAAGGCTTTCTGGAGAATTTTTGGTGGGATAGTAAATTGAGACATAATTCAACCCCTTCGTCTCATTGCTCCGTGGTAGGCGGGAAAGTCGCTGACCGATCACAGAGTGCAGAGCACTCCGGCAACAGGCGTGCGCCAATCCTGTGGCGTGATCAACTAAGCATCATGAGACTTCAAAGTCCGTCAGGTCTTTAAGCGAATCTATTGATGGAACGGAGAACGCAGGAGGAGAGCGGAGCACTGCGATCCGAGGGAATAGAGTTCCTCAGATCTCGGAGCCCGTCGTCGAAGATCCGTTCAACTTGAGAACGTACTCCAGGGAGAGCTTCTCGTGGAGCTCCTGAGATGTGAACGACCCTTCCCGCAATTCCTCGGCTTCGAAGGCCTCGACAGAGTGCGATAGGAAAGAAACGATCGCTCATTTCAAGGAGTCCACGGTCGCGTCCAACTTCAACGGAGTACCGAAGCTGAATCTCACGGACGCTGACCCGAACTCAGATCGAACCTCCAGCACTCCCAGAAGATCAAGCTTCACACTTCATTGGGTTCTACGGAGAGGGAGAGAAAACACTCTCAGGTGTACTTTCTCCGGCGGTAACACGTCTGGAGACGGCGGCCCTCTGTGGGAAAGTCCTCCTCAAACGAAGAGCGGGTTCTTCAACTTACCACGAGCACTGGCTTCACTCTTATACTCGAGGTAGCGAGCCGCTTCGAGCAATGTGAGAATACTCATTATTCTGCTTTATCCAGTGTTTGGTAACGGCGGCCGTGTTGTCGCTGCGGCTGATGATGATGATGGTGGTGGTCGTCGTGGTAGTAGTGGTGGTGCTGCTGCTGCTGTTGGCAGCGCAGCCGCTGCAGATCATTCGTCGGAGAGACCAACGAATCTAATATGGTTTGCCTGCTATTGGCAAAGGAATAGCAGCCGCAGGTTAGCGTCGTCGACAGCAGCAGCAACAGCGGCGGCAGCAGCAAAGCTTCGGAAGACTTGAGATCTTCAGCCAGCTTGTCATACGGCGACCTCACTTTCGACTTCACGACGACGACGGCGCAAGTCGCAGTCAGACTTCACGATGACAGGGACGTCCTCCTTTGGGAAAACCTGCGAAACAAAAAAAAAAACGGTCAATCTTTCGACGTACAGCGCTTTCAATTTGGATTCCTCCTCGATGCCTCCGACGCGATGCGTCGATTTCATTCTACGAGCTATTCATTCGAATTCATCCAAGTATATCGGCAGAAAATGATGTCGAAGGCCATGATCGACGAGTCTCAAGCAGATCCTCGAAACCATTGATGCGCGGCTCCTGACGAGGTCCTTCATCCAGGGCTCCCTTTCTGATAACCCCAGACCTATCGGAAGACACCACTCAACGTGAGTGAGGAAAATCGCGCACAAATGATCAGTCACGACAGCACCGACGTTTCCGTACTGAATTCTGACGTAAATCTACAGCAAGAATCATGAGCACATGGATCACCTCGGGCAAATGCGACCTCGAGAGGATCAACAGGCTTCTATTCAGGAGCCGTCCCTCTATTCTACTAGGAACCACCGAAGCAATCATCGAATCGAGAAGGCAACGAAACGCGGTGAAAGACCGTCCCATTTCCACATCATGAATGCGTAGCTTCGCCCCAATCAAATAGACTCGACATCCCATCGTTCATTGAGTCTCTTTATCACTCGGAATCCCATATTCAGTTGAAATCTCCAAACACGAGGCTTTCGCATTTCAAGTTCTTGCGGAACACCACAACGATCGAGAAACTGGCCGCATGAACTCGGATTCCAAGGTGAAGGATTATGGCATTAGACCCCAAGAGGAAGAGGTTGCCCTGAGACATTGGCTCATGTTGAACGAGAGGTCGCTCTTCCCCAAGGATAGTGCAACATGAACTTCAACGATGAGTCTGCTCTGAGGAGGCTCACCCGAGTCGAGGACCTTCCGAGTCTCCCGCCAGATCCGGACTTAGTCGACAAGGCGGCTAGCGACAAGCATACTGTTCCGTAAGTTTCCTCAGAGTTTCGACTTCAGTTCGAGCCTCTCATCCAAGCCTTCTCTGAAGAGGCAAGCTGTCAAACACTCAGGGCAATCTGGAGCTGGCTTCCCGGAGAAGCCACGCGGAGCAGCGAGGACTATACATTGAGGACAACGAGCTCCTGCCTGGTTCGCCGACTGGTTGCAGCAGACGGGATTCAACCAGAGAAACACCACAAACGGGAAGATGCGACACGGCCGCGCAGCGCACACCTGATCACTGAGTCTCGGATCTCCTTAGCAGCAACCAGAATAGAACACAGCACAGAGAGCGCTATTTGGCGATAAACTCTATAACATGGGACTTGGCTTTTGATGCATAGCGCGATCACGCTCCGCACAGCTGAGACTTATGACCTACCTCAAGCAATCGAGCGAAAGTTCAGAGCCGACGTTCTGTAGACTCACCAGAACTATGCGACCCATTCAGAAACATAGAAAAGCGATGCAAGCTCAATCTCGGGGAGCCGCTATAGCCGATGACGGTCAAAACTGAGACAGTCTAACACTGCACGACCCCGGCGATGATCCGACTCTTTCGAACCTCCGAGGAAGCAACTCACGAAATCACATATGTCGGCGAAAATTGGAGCCAACAGTTTCCACTTCATCCCAGCTGGACCAGAAACGGTCTCCACTTGGACGGGCACTCAGTATCAATTCCGGAAACTTGGTCGAACGGAGTTGGCGAGTCACAGCCAGGGGGAACTGGGAGCTCGATCCGACACGAATGAGCGCAATAGAGCCCAGGACAATCTCGAGGTTCTGGGCCTCACTTTTTGATGTCTTCTACAAATCACTCTATTCGTTGTGATCCTCTGTCTCGATGTAAGCACATATCACACCACGTCTCGCTCCTACCACAGGCCCTAGATGGCAAGAGACTGATTTCATGGCGTCGAGGCTCTCCTGCCATTATGCGGTCGAGTCGGGGCGTGAATGTCGGGACTTCCACGGGCACATTTCGCCGGAACTTCAGCCGTTTCAGCTACCAACAATGACGAAGATGACGTAGATCCTGTCTTGGTCGTTGTTGCTACAGCCTCTGGTACTGCTGCTGCTGCTATCGTTGCTGTTCTATAACCCTATCTGACTGACTGTCTGACTGACTGACTGACTGACTGACTGGTTGGTTGGCTGGCTGGCTGGACGGCTGCCTCACTGAGCCAAGCTGAGTTGGCTTTGCCCGTAGTGGTGGTGGTACTGGTCGTGCTTTTGGTAGAGTTCGTTGTGGTGGTGGTGGTGCTAACGGAGGTGAAGCAGCAATTGTTGTTGCGTCGAGTCGATTTCTTTCTTCAGTATATACTTTTCTCAGCTCACAATCCGGGCGCGAGATCGTCTAAGTGATCATCATTGCTCGTGCTGCTCTTGCTTCTGGTGAGCGATAGCAGCATCAACAATCCTTGCAGCTCCCGTAGTCGTACACCGTGGATCGGTTAACACGCACAGCAACCACACTACCTACAGGGAACACGGCTTCCGGAGGACGTCGCTGCCACCAACTCGGCCTTACCAGCAGCTAGTGGTTGTAGGGGTGATGGTCGATGTCGCTGCCGTTGGTGTCGGTGCGAGCGGCAACTGTGGCCACCGCCGCTGCTGTTGTTGCTGCCGCCGCCGCCGCTTACTGATGGGGTATCCGGTCAACTGATGACAAAAGTGGTAAACAGCATGCCGACGAGGGCTGTTTCGCCCACCTGATCCTAGGGGTCCTTCTTGCTCTGCGTGTTTTGCCTGCCTAGCCAGGCTTAGGCTGTTAATGCCTGCCCTGCCTTCTTTTCTTCCTGCTTTCCTGCCTGGCTATCGGACTGCTTACTTGCTTTCCTGCCTGCCTGCTCGCTGAGCATTCATTGAGGACGACGACGACAACGACAGCCACGCCACGGCTTGTCCTTTCCCTTTGCCGCTGCTACTGTTTGCTGCTACGGCGCGGCGGCGGCGACTGCCAAGCAAGCAAGCTGGCAGCCCGTGCCCTTTCTCCCTACTCTAGGCCGACAGCAGCGGCAGCAGAAAGCATACAAAGTGAGTGAGTGGATGAACACTCACACACACACACCTCTCGAGCGGCGCGGCGGCTCCGGTCGTTCTGCTCGCTAGCAAGCGAACGATCAGGCCGCCGCCGCCTGCAGCACCAGCATGCAACTCTCTTTCCACATGCGCTTCTCTACTGCAGCGGCGGCTGTTGTTGACGTTCCCAGCCGCCGCGCGTGCAGTGATACAGCGGCGGCACATTTACCCTCTCCGGCTGACTCGCCCACTAACAGCACCTCTTTCCCTTTCTCAACGCGGGGCGAGGGTTTCTTGCCACGGGTGGAAGCGGCGGCCAGCCATGGCCTGCCGTAACGCCGCTCGTGATCGTCCATCCACCGTCGTTATATGAGAGAGGGCGACTCGGTGGCCGCGCGTGAGTGTGCTTGCAACCGACATGCATGAGTATCCTACTGCCGCGTTGGCAGTAGCGGCGGCTGCAGCAAGTCATGAGGAGACTGCCGGCTTTCGCCCTCTCCTCCAAACGCCCTCCTACTCCTCGTCGGCCCTCTCCCAACCATTCTCAAATACACACACACACACGCTGGCAGCAGCCACGAATTGTCAGTAACGGCAGCACGAGGTGCCCCTGCCCGAGTCCGGTGCTACCCGTCGCGGCTGCCGCAGATGAGCGAATCTCGCCGCCGCGCTGCCTGCATGAGCGTGGAACATTGCCGCCGCTGCGAGAGTGTGGATGTGGCGAGGATGGGAAAGGGCCGTCGAGAGGGTATGAGATATAGCGCCGCCCTCTTTCTCTCCGTCGAACATCGCCCATGTGCTGGTGACTGTGGGATCAACCATGTTGGCACCCAGGAGGCAAGCGTGGGGGTGGCAGCGTGCTGAAGGGTGTGTGTGCGCTTGGTCTCTGTAGCCGCCACTGGTTGGAAATGAGAGAGAGGGCTGAACGGCCATCGCTCTTTCCTCTGAAACGACCACGTGGGTTTAGCAGCACGACCAACAGCGAACGACAGCTAGGAGCGCCTGCTCGATTTGCCGAGGAAACTGATGTTTGCTCTCTCCGAACTCTAAATCTATAGTTTCCATCTGATACCATCTATCACCATAGATGTCGAGGCAGCCGCCGGAATTCCTGACTTTTCAACACAGATGTTAACCGTCTCGACGACTTAATTCATAGTCGTATCGTTGATACGGAATGCTCCGTAGCATTCCCAGGAGCTTTCGGTGGATGATGCAACATAGATTACCTGGTATACAATGCAGGAACGTGGTGGGAGCCCGTGTTCAACTGAGCACATGTGACTTCGCTGATTGAACACTCCAATTCTGCGCCCCCAACCTCTCGTCGTCACCTGCACTACGTGTTTCGCCTTGCTATATTATGCATACCGATAACAAAGTCACCGCAGTTCGAAGTTGATCGAGAAGGTCAACGTTTGGAATTTACTCCACCTTGCTGCGAGGAACCGGAACTCGACGGGCAAACGAGTCAATAATGGATATCAGGAACCAAGTTCGGAGCCAATACCTTGGTCGCGGGTTCTGGCGTCGGAATTTTCCGTCGAACTTTTGACACTTCACCGGTTTCACAATTAGATAACAAGCTCGTTTGCACGTAGTCAGTCAACAAGCTTGCGTGATGAGCCGAAGCACTCGGAACACGCATGCATGGACGCGTTGCATGAAATCGTTCAGTTCAGTTCATAATGTCAGAGCTAGTCCCCTTGTTTGCTCGATAGCTGTCGCAACGGCCGTCGATGTCGCTGGCAGTAACGGCGGCTGCAAAAGCAGCGACAGCGTCAATGATCGCCGAGCTTAGTCACATGGCACATTCGTCAGCAGTCTCTCCCATCATCATCGTCGTCATCATCATCATAGCAGCCATCATCATTCACAACAACACAAGCATCCATCCCTCGACGACGCCGGCTTGTAAGCGCCGGCATCTTCCTCCTCCGTTGTTTACTTGCTGGAGCCACGTCACGAGCGGCAATGGCAAGCCCGGCTTGCATACCGCTCGCTCACTCTGGTGCTTCTTTTCTGATATGCCTCATGCGGTCGAGCAATGGAAGGCTCCAATCACCGCTTAGGGCTTCCATGGACTTTTCCATTCCTCATCAGTCATCTTCCCAGTTGCGCCTTCCGTAATAAGGCCGCACTTCACTTCGCAGGAGAGATGCCGATGATAACCGTGAATGAATCCTCAACCGGTTTCGGGAGGTTCGTTCCTCAAGTTTGAGAAATCAGATGAGGTGTGTTGTCTCAGGAGTGGCTCCGTCGTGGGGTCCGCCGAGATCAAAGCCCTGGCGTACACCGACGTTAGATCTCTGTCACACCGAAACTTCGGAGCCCAAACAAACTTGGTATGACTCACGGCCGCTGAACGAATCCTGTCAGTTTGTTTTCCTTACCAGCTTATCGCCTCTCAACTGGTTCGCCCCCGGTATTCCTCGACGACCGCCTAACGAGGTCGAGCACACTGCTCGCCAGGGTTCACATGGACTTGTCCATCAGGTCAAGCTGGGCGCATTGTATCTCGCTCGTTACTGCACTCGTCCGCGTCAATCAAGGCAGGCTCCGATTCATCAACCTTTCGAACGATGAATACGCCGTTCTTCCACAGAGGTATCCTCAATCCATCACGGCATCGTCTCACAATTAGCAGAGCTCATTCCGAGCGATTGGACGACCAGGAACTCGATTAGTAAAGTTCTCCGAAACCGTACTCTTGCAATCGCAATGCCAGTCTGAGCGCCGTCACAGAAGAAGTATCATGACTGTCATCAATTCCATTTGAAGAGCTCACAGTATCCGTTTGTTGAACCCTCCCTCGCAAGAGCAGAATACGGACCGAGCTTCCCTGCGTGAGCGAGTGCCACGCGCCTGACCCTCGTTGTCCCTGGGATCGAAGGGCCGACGCCGAGAATTCGAGAACACCGCAAAGATAAGGCTAACTCGACCAAGTGTAGCTTACTGATCGCAAGTTATGGATTCTCTCTTACTGAAGGGCCACTTCCTCGGCTGGTTGAATGGCCACCAGCGAGGATTCATCCAACAGAATGTAGGCGGTGGTGCTGTTGCTGCTTTGTGCCGCCGCTGCTGGTGGCAATGGCATCACCGCTTAGGAGAGGAGTCACCAAGCAAGTCAGCCAGCAAACTAACGAAATGAAGGGCCGTTCACGTGTTGTCGGCTGCCGCCACGGCTGGCGATGCCTTGCTTGGTTACTTGGCTTACCACTAGCTGGCTGGTTGCTAGCCTGGGTCGAAAGCAAGCTCACCAGGAAACCCTCAGCCGAGTCGTGCACTCCATCGGGACGGGAGCGGCAACAATGCAACGACAGGCTCACTGGAATTCCAGCACGCGGCGCTCCAACTTCAGGTTGACGGCAACGTCCCCTCCGTCGATTCACTGCATCGAAGGAGCTTGACGCAGCGCAGTAGGGAATTGGGTCCAAAAATCACGGGAGCTGCATAACCTATTCTCCAGCTCGGTCAGAGCATCGCTCCCACCCCGTAGACACCCGTGGACTCCGTTCCGACGTAATTCGCGCACAGTTTCACTCTCTTCGCCATTCCGTGCGCCGGGCTGGGGTCGGTCTTGCACGCTGGCGGTTCGTAAAGAACGATAGCCTCCACGCTGTCGCCTAATGCTTATCCCTCGTTCACCGGGGCAATATCGAACACGAGAAACCCATCAGATCACACCGCTCGGTAGATATCGACAAAGGCGAGCCCGGTCGCCGACTAACGGAAAGTAAACGGGGATGTAGAGCTCACCTTTTCAGCATGTTCATGCTGAAGCGCCAGTTGCGAATGACGATGTCAGCTTTTAACGAAGTAGACTTTGTTGTTCTTGGTTTTGTTGCTGTTGTTGCTATTTATGCGGCGAGCAAGATTTCAGCAGTCCTGGGGGATGGAGAAAATAATTTATTCTCACTTGCTCGGTACTCAGCCAGATCCTCAGTATCCCACCCTTGAGCACTACACAACAACCACCGTGTTACACCCTCATTTCATTCTTCCGCTCGAACTCTTGGACTCGCGATACCAATGATGGTAACACTGACTTTCAGTGACGTCGACGCAAATGCTGTCAGAAAAAAGCGAACAGAGAGCAAGGGAGCCGAGCAACTCCTGGATGAGTACATTCTCATGGAGAAAGAGAACCTTACATCGACGACGACGACGATGACGATCACTACAAGCACACCACTAGCACCACCGCCGCTGTGACTGCTTTCTATCCGGTGACGTTTATTGTTCTTGTACTGAACTCACTCATGAGGCTTCCCTGTTAATTGGGATCGCAGTGCACTATGATGTTCTCCAGGAGTCTGGGAGTCGAGAGAGCTCAATACCAGAGGGCCTCAGTTTGAGAACAAGGTCCGCGACACCAGCTATTTCACACTGAGGGCACGAAGGGTTGTTGGTTCAAAACAGCACAATTTGTCGCTTGCTCGATAAGATTGCGGGGCTCACGGTTCCCGGAGGTCGTTCCTGGAGTGTCCCTGAACACGGGGTCGGTGGAACAGAGTAGCTGCTCGAGCAACCGACTGGCTGACGGATCGCCAAACCAAACTGCGAGCCTCTGACGGGTGGCCTGACGGACAGAGTGACGGTCGACTAGATGGATGGATTGACTGACTGAGTCAGCCAGCCATTGGGTTCGATCCCGCAATCTCGTTTGCTTAGATGCTCGGTCGCTTACCCGGCTGCCTTTCTTCCAGCCTGTATGCGTGCCTGTCCGACTCCTTGCCTGCTTGCTTGCCAGCCTGCCTGCCTGTCTGCCTGCCTGCTTACTTGATGGTGGTTGGTCCCTCGCTCGCTTGCTCGCCGTCGTCAGTCGGTAGGTCGCTCGCTTGGTCGGTGGTCATGCGCAGACGGGTTAGACGCACATGCGCGGAGTTGTGGAAAGGATATTCGGAAAGGACAACAAAGCCGCGCGCGCCCGGCTTGCCCGCCCGCGCCCATGCCAACACGCTCACCCATTCATTCATCCATCCGCCCAGGGGTTCGGGTTCCCGCGCTCCTTCCCTCACGAAGAGAAGGAGATGCCAAGTACACGTTGCTAGGCTCCACTACGTGTACGTTCCCTCGGATGAACGCTCGACCAGGTGAGCGAGGGGGTGGTTGGCTGACACGAGGATATAGCACGCGGAGCGTATGTGAAGCCCTCACCCAGGAGCAACCCACCACCATCATACCAGACTTGCAGGAGCAGTCAGCTCGCCAGACCAACCGCGGCTTGAGCAACGAGGGCTCCGACTACAAGCGGACCCTCTCCTCTTCCCTATCTGCTCCGCACCGGGGGAGCTCACGGGCACGCCGCATCGTGCTAACGCGGAGTTGGGCACGCTTGTGGGCACGCCACTCTGCGGCGTTAGCGGAGTGAAGGTGA
Organism: Phytoseiulus persimilis; assembly: GCA_037576195.1. Taxonomy (NCBI): domain Eukaryota; kingdom Metazoa; phylum Arthropoda; class Arachnida; order Mesostigmata; family Phytoseiidae; genus Phytoseiulus; species Phytoseiulus persimilis. The sequence goes on from JAQZDE010000075.1 coordinate 54,615, forward strand.
GCCCCACCGAGAGTTTGGCCTCGATGCAGGCAAGCGGATATGCCGCCAACCACGCCGCGCCATCTGATTCTCATGTCGGTGCCGCGACGTTTTCTCGCTCGAGGCTGATCCTCCGTCACCGATTCTGAGCAATTGAAGAATATTCCTCCTTGAGGCACATACAGCGACGAGCGTCTGACTTGCACTAGTTGGAATTTTTCCGTGGCTGCAGTTTTTGCGGGCTGTCTTGAGGTTCCAATTCGAGGTAGGCGGAGGTGAAGACGAACAGTCGGAAAGAGAGAGTCATGGTCCATTAAATGCCGACTGAGGAGTTTAAAGTTGACCAGCATTCACATCTTCATGCAGATCTGGATCACGTGATCGAAATCTAGGTTTGATCGGGGACCTCACACTGCGCCAGTCTGGTTCCCGGTCCCGTTCGGCCTGTTCAAGACGGCGCTGGTTCACCGTGGTTCGCCTGATGGAAAACGGAGGGAGCTTACCGAACTCGAACGCCACAGTGTGAGTTCCCTCTTCCAACTAGGAACAACGAAACTCATCTCGAGATGATGGATACCGGATCGGCTATGAGAAATACCCGGGAACGCGGGGCGGATGACATTCGACTGCTCGATAAGAGTCCGTATTGATGACAAAATGGCGGTCATCAACTCTAATTGAATCGAGCCGCCGCCAGAGCTTCGGTGTTCGAAGGAGAGGCAACCAAGGCTGGTCTGGACGCTTCAAACAGCTCACCCCAGCTTTATTCTTCAAAGTAGATCGATGGGACCCTCTTTGATTAGGCAAGCTGAGTCGATGTAGAGAGTACAGATTCTGGCGGCTGCCGAGTGATTTGCATATTCCTCGACCAGGGACCAGGAACTACAACCACGTGGCCACAACTCAACTCTGACCATGGCGTCTTGCGGAGAATTAGAACAAGTTTTCGCAACGGACCTTCCGCGGGGAGGGCTCTTGTCGCTCTCTGTGGGAGTTGCTAGCTCCTATCACCTGCAGCAATGACAGAATATTCAGATGCGGTGAAAGAGTTGCTCTGGTGGGGATTTGCTGCTGAATGGCGCACGTCCAATCAGAGTTAACGTCGACGAGGACACTGAGGTGAATAGTCTACTGCGTTGAGTTCTCGTCGGATGCTGGAATGTCAATCTGACATTTGCGCTAACACTGTTGTGTCTATGTACCATAGTGATTTTGTATTAGAATTAAATCTAAACCATCTTAAGACCCAAGCCCACCGCCCGCAATGGAATTGGCGAGGCGATAGGGAGTGTTACTGGAGCAACACCGAAAGGTGATCCCGGGACACTTCTGAGGGCTGGCTGAGAGGTTCAGCCGGAAAACAAAGTGATTTTGTTTCGCTCTAGAATACCCTCACATTTCATCAATTACTGCAAACCCGGTATCGGGTGCTTTCCCGATTGGAATTCCCTTCCTCGACAAACGCATGTAAGAAGATGAAACACGAACTCGTCTCTTCCTCTGTGGCGGAAGGATTATAAAGACATGAGTCTCACTCCGCGATGTTCCAAGTGAGTGGGATCCTCCAGCTTCCGAACGCTATCGTTACCAGCCGTCAGCTCATTCTCGTCTGAACTTCTTTGTGAGCTGGAAACTCGTTCCACATCATCACTTGCTAGACTCGTTGCTTGTTTCTCAGATGTGAAGTGCATGAATAGAAGAAACTTCGTTCCATGTCTGCGACATTGTTTCCGCATACCCAGCCGAGTTGATATTTTTATTCATTCGGGAAGTTCAGGACACCCTCCACGATCAGGGCATACGGGACCGCTGCGATCAGGGAAGGGAAACGCCTCCTTTCCATTTTTCGCATTTCCCACGAGCGTGGACTCCACCAGAGAGCAAGTCTGGTCTGAGGGATTAAGGAACATTCGAAACTGAGACAATCCTCATCGTGGAGGGGGAATTTTTCCTCGATGAATATATTGATTCCGCCTATATTCGTGAAGGACTCCCATCTGGATTCCTCATGAGACCTTGTAAAACCTGTGCTCGACAATTGATCTATCAGCACGCCTGTTACTTCATACTCACATACTGTCACGAGTTAGATACTCCTCGTATGCATCGGAACAATGAATCTTTTGTGTTCTGGGGTAAACGAATTCCAGAGCTGATCATAGACAAACGCGAGACACTCTGGGCTACATAATCGTGACGGATGACCAAGCCACTGACCTCCGACTGCAGAACACTCTAGACTTTTCAAGGTTGCTTGAAAGAATGAATTCTCAGATTTCGCGATGATTCTCCACAGAACAACACTTGCCAGCCCGATACGAACTCTCCGAGCGAGTTCAGCCGGTGAACCGCTAGCCGCCAGATCGTTCGTTTAGAGAGCGGCGGAAAGCGACATGTCTGTCGGTAGACAGTGCTTGTTCTCGGAACTCTCCATGTGCACCGCAAGCGGTACCATCAACCCGGCTGTGATCATCGGTTGAATCATCTCGAGAAGGGTTCACAGCCTGCTGAAGTTCAACCCAGCTCATGATTTGCGCTACATCGCTTTGGTCTATTTCCGCTACCTTCTCAGAATCTGCCACATGAACTCTGTATCGCTTGACATGGAATTCTAGGCTCTGGGTTGTTGTTCCTCATGGATGGAGATTCTCTGTTTCCTCAACCAAATCACATCAGCACCGCAGAAGTCGTCTACTGTTTCAGCACGGCAGCTCATCGATTCTTGAAGCTTAGAGCTGAATACTCGTGCAGAGAGGAGTGGCGTTTCTCTAATTGTTGCGCTCGATCGAATGGGGAGTGAAGGACAGTTTCCCTATGTTCGACACAAAACATAGAGCAGGCGACGCTTTTCTGTCTAGATCCGTTGGTTTTTTCTCGCTTCCGAAGGTTCTCGCTGCATTCTCCGTCCTAGGTATTGGAAAGAGTCTGTTTTTAGCTACCTCCTCAGTCGTCAAGAATTATTGCGTCAGAACTTGCTATTCTCATCTTCGTTACCGAGAGCGCCGCCCGTTGATCAGTCGCGCCGACCCCCCAAAGAACCGACTTGCGAAGTTTACCCCGCGTGTCAAGAGGCGAAATTCAGTGGTCATGTGTGTCGGTTTTAGGCATGATGTGCTTCGTTCTCTCCTTCCGCGGATGTCAACGGCGTCGATGACCAGAAACGGCAGACCGTCGCTTTCTCCGGGAATATCCAATGTACGCACGCGCATGGGAATCTTCTACGATCCGGGACAGATCGCCTTATTTCCCCAGCTCCACATCCCAGATGACGTAAGACAGGTTAGATAGCGAGGAGTACAATTCGGAGCTACTTCCGATGTTAACATGATCGTACATGTTCGAGAACGGATACCTGAAGTGTTCTTTGCTCCGAACACGAGTTTTACGGTGTGTACGCTACTCCTTCAGCGGGCGAACGGGAAGGGTCAGCTGCAGTGGCTGAGAAATTTCGAACGCACCTGGCGTAGCAGAAGATTACAGCACGAAAATATGTGAGGCTGAACCGAAACAGGAACTCAGGCTTCTCCTCTCGAATTCTTCCACTTGGGGGTCAGACTCACCGCAGGTTGGGAAGAGAAGTCAAAGCCCTCGACATGCGAAAGATTCGTCGAACTGATGAGACCTATCAAAAAAACTATCTCTCCGTGTTCGTCAGCGATCAGAAGCGACCTGAAGCCGCTCCGTCATGCTACGAGAAAACACGTCTCATTATTCCAGCCGGGGAACGATACAGACGGAACGTTTCATAGCTTCTGGATCAGGATGTACTCCTGATCACGCTGCCGTCAGCGCCTACTGTGTCGCTTCACACAACAGAAGGTTCAGTTTTCTGAATCGATGCGACACGTTGATTATCGCTGTTCTGTGTTCTCCTGACGGAAACCAGAAAGGTGTCCGAAATTCCCACCTCTGAGAGTCTTCTCGCATCAACCGAACTCGTTCGTTTCTATTAAGCGCCATAAAATCTCCATGGCCATCGCTTCGTCTGAGCCAGCAGAGCAGCCGATGTTCAAGCTCGGATCCGACGACAGAAGGCCTGAATACGCGCCGGGGCTTTGCTGGGAGGCCAGATGTGAGCTGGTGGTGCTGTGGCTGTTAGCCTGCCTGCCTGCCTGTCTGTCTTTCTGAATGTAAGTCTGTTTCGGTGCGTGAGCGAGCGAGCGCACAACGAGAAAACGATGGATGAGAGGGGGATGACTCGAAAACCCGAAGCTCATGTCTGGTTTCTCAACATGAGGATTCCTCAAAACGAGCGGTATGAGCAACGGTTGTTGCTCAAGGGCATCTTTCATGATAGTAGATCCAGTCGGCCGTCCGTCGGTCGCTTGCATCGGTTCGGCTCGATCGCCCTACTCTACGAGCTGCTCCGCCAGCGCAAATCGATGAGCGACAACTTTCATTATAAAGTTTACATTTGTTTGAGTAGGACGGGAACGGAAAAGCAATGAGAGGTGCTTCCATTGAGCAGAGTCTCTGAGTTTCGGGCTCAACCTGGCGAAATACTCGTGGTCCAAATAAATCCCAGTTCAGAAGAGAATATGAACACGCCCAAGTTGCAAATGTGAGTGTTGCCGCGATTCTCCAGATCATGGGCGTCGCTTGATTGAGGTTTCGTGGTCGAATGCGGAGTGTATGTAAGCCTCGCAAAGCCTTCTCGGGGAGAGCGACTGTTTACCTAACTTCGCAACGTTAAGCAGACAAACAAACCCCTGAGCCCTTGCCTGAAATGAACAAACCAACGCCCCGGTGGAGTCAGCGTGGCTCGACAGTATGATACAGACGTGTCCTACTTATCAACGGTCTCATGGGTAGCCCAGATTTGTTTGAACGGCAAACCTCTTGACTCTCTCGTTCGTAGCATTCCTCCTGTTCATTGAAAACCCTGACATTCTACTGTGAGACTCGTGTGCTTGTTCACACGAACCTAATATCTCTGTCTCGAGTATTTCGAATGGATATTCATGAAGCGGAGATTCTGATGCAGAAACGAAGAGTTCTGATTGTGGTTGTGCTGAGAGTCGAACTCCGCAGTCTTCGGGGACGAGCCGCAAATGTTTTTTGTTCGTTTTCTTCCCTTCGTCTCCCTCCGTTCTCGTAATACGCGGGGACTCCCCGAGATCGTAACGGGTTCAGACTCCGACCTCTTAGGGCAGATTCGCTTGCATAAATTGTTTACCTTGCAGACATCTCTTGCGACGGTCCTCCGGTGCGAATGCGAATAGCTACGTGGGGTCCTTCGTTGGGTGTTTCTGTGACTGAGAGCCGGAGTCGATGAGATTCTATTTTCCGACTCTCCACTCAGAAGCGCTCTTGGTTTCGTACGAGTGGGGAGCGTGGCGACGGGTACATGGTCCCGGACCATGACGCTGAAGAATCCGTCGGCAAGGACGAGGTGTGAGCGTTTCTCTATTGCGCCTGCGGGCGATTCCGATAGAAGTCTTGGCAGGTAACAGTGCGCTCCTCTGCAGTCCTGACGATGGAGTCTGGGATTCTTGCAGGGACCCTTTGATGGACTCAAATGGTAGCTTCTGAACTCCTCCACGTTTTGGCGGTCGTTGTATCCGAAGAAAGAGACGCAGTGGAAACCGAAGTCTTGGTTCCAAGTGCTGGAAACTGTAGAAGCTCATCCATGTTGTGTTCAGAACATGTATCGATTACTCCAATCGGGTCCGTGGAAGAGAACGAAGTGCTCTCCCGAGATCTCCTCCGAGAGGGTGAGCCACCAAACATTCGAGAAGACCCAATTTAAACCATGGAAATCACTGAAACTCGGGTGAATGACGGACTCGTCTGACTTTCGCTTCGCATTGGTTTTCACGCTTCATTAGGTTCCCCGCTACCGCCGTTGAGAACTTCAACTACCAACGCCCAGATGCGCTGCTTGACTTTGAAGCTCAACCCTCATCGTAGCCAGGCAGCCTCACACATGCGATCACACAATGCTACTTCGTTTCACATTCTCTCGCGAGGTTTTTGGGGTTCGTTGATGGCCTGCTGCTGGCCTACCTGCTAGCTCGACTCCTCGTGCATGAGATACGAAGTCCGTCTCGAAGACCGAGTGGTGCGAGCTCGTTCATGCGCTGTCCGTTTCATTGTTCATCTAGAAGGCCGGAAAAGCACGAGCTGTAGCTCATGTCTTGGCCAGGGCGGCTACAGCGAGCTTGATCGCAGACTTACTCTCCTACTGAAACACACTTTCCCCTGGAAATTCGCCTGGGCCCTACGCAACTAGGCTGTCCAGATTTCCTCGTTGACCATTCTTCTCAAATCTATAATTTTTCTATAATTTGCTTCTATAATTTTCGTGGGAATTTTGACTATCTGGGAATGAAGACAATGCCTGATGGAAAATCAATGGTGGGCTTTGTGAGTAGTGATTCGCGTGTCCCATGAATGCGGCGCAAAGGAACCATGGAAAGATACGGGCAGCGCTGTTGGGTCATTCATTCGGGCAGCGCTGTTGGGTCATTCATTCGGGCTAGGTCAACGTGGAGGGCCCGCCCGAGTCAGGGCGATCGAATCCTCATCCAACGACGTGAAAATTTGTGGAAATAATCGGAGAAGAGACTTCGTCGATCGAAACATTTTCAACAAGCATCTGAGTCATAGGTCAAGACATACGGATCCGGAGCTGTGTCTCTCTGCTATCTCTTGTCAAAACTCACGTGTGACCTTGAGACACCCGCTTTACTGGATGGGGGATGCACATTCGCTGAGTCCTTGCGGGCCCAATTTTGGCCGCGCTGTCGCCGGGCTGAGTTGACGTGCTCCCCAAATGGGAAGCTAGGCAGCTTCCGACGGGTCTAAATTCGTGTTCTCAAGATTCTTCCCAAGGGTAATCGCCCGTCATCTTCTCTAACACCGGAGAAACGCCCGCGTCCCTCGGAATGCCTGTTGGCTACGGCGACCTGGACGGTCCTGGCTGTGATCTATCACCGATTTCAGAAGCCCATGAACGCGTTGAGACCAGCTCGTGGTCGGAACCAGCTTCGGGATTCTCATCGAAGGACCCGGAAGTGAAAGTGGCGCACGCAGAGTTGATTCCGCCGATCCGATCATGTATAAACCAATTCATAAGAAGGGGTCTTCCAGCGATTCCCGGAAATAAGTCGTCGAAACGGCGTTTCAAGCCATCGCCAGCAAGGCGACCCAGGCGGGGGGAATGGTGGGGGACGATGAAGAGCAAGTCTGCTGTCACTCACTTCCAGAGAGCTTGAGTGAGGAATGCTAGAGACTTCTAGGAAACAGGCTAGTTGTGGGAGCTACATAAGAAAGTTCTTGTGGCCTATTCACCGGAAGAAGAGATCGATAGCCACAGTACAACACTGTCTCAATCTTTCGGATAACTGAAGAGCTCCTCATCTAAATCTGCACAAAAATATTGTACGCTCAAATAGCCTGCGCCGAATCGTCCGCGCCAAAATGTCTTAGGCCGCCCGAAAACGGCGTCGTTGGTGAACCAGGGTGAGGCGATTCTTACCATGTCAGGCGGGAATCGACCGTTCCGAATCCGGGTCGTCCCTGACTCGGGACCATCTGACTCATAGGGTTGACAAACATATGCTGGAGCTCAACATGCTCGAATGGGAAAACGGACAACGAACGCGAATTTCTGACAAGAAAAGTATTCTGAGTTGGGTTCAACCGGAGTCAGAGCCCGTTTGGGAAGAGGAGCGATAAATATGAAAAGGCAAGACCCGGGCAATCCCTCTGAACCCTAATATCCCGAGTTCCTTGCTCCTAGGGAAGTACGCACATCCAGCACCTCTAATAGACCACATTAGGAGGACAGCTCCGTATGCGGCCTTGGAATCGGCGACCGAAGATTTTTTGTTTCGATTCCCGTGGATCTGCGGGGACCTCTTTTGGCAGCTGCCTTCTATGCCCGCATCCGGATTTAGAGCAGACGATTCTAACGATGACGTCAGAGGAGCGATCAGCTGTTGTGTTTGGTGTTGATGATTCGTCGCTCGCTCGCTCGGTTGTCTGTTGCTGTTGGGCTGTTTTCTGCTGCTGCTACTTCTACTTTCGAGGAGAACGCAAGCCGTCCGCAGGAATCCGCTTCCGAGTCCTCGGGAGAACTCTGGAGACGCATCTGATTCCGAAAAACGGTGTGATCTTGGTTGGAGAGCGGCCTGGAATCGACTACAGTAACGAGACGCGAGCTCGGCATCGACTCGGCTGCCTGCTGCTAAATGGTCGCCCAAGTTTCTAGCTTGCGGTTGTTGTCGCAGTAGTTACGTCCTTTTTGTGGTCGTGCTGACTGGCTGGACGACTTCGGGATACGACGGCCTTACAGTTATCAGAGCCGTTCTCGCAGCAGCCGCAGCTACCGACTCCTCCAAGGCTTCGAGCCGTTGACGTCGTCGGATCACAGCAGCAGCAGCAGTTCAGCGTGGAATCTCTTGCAGTGTTCAGTCGGGGGCTGTAAGGAGACGTGAGGGTGGCGTCCCGAGGCCCCGACCAATCGCCCGTAGCCAAGCGGGCTAGGACAGCGTCATCCGAAACCTCGTTGCGAGAAGAAACTTTCCCTCAACCGAAATCCCCGATGCTGAACCAGAACGGTGCTACTCAGGCCTCGAACGGTCATGAAGCTCAACCAGGGCCGTCATCGAACGGCAACGTCAACGGGAACGCTCTCACGCCGTTTGGGGAACAGCCTTTCGAACTGGACATCATCAAAATCATCGGACAACATTTGCGTCATCTGGGCCTACAGTGAGTTTGTTGCTGCTACTTTCAGAGGAGCGCAGCGCTTCCTACAGTGACCTTCTTTAATCTGATGACTCCGAGGAGCCGCGCTTGTTAATTACACTGTTCTCGAGGATAGCCAGAGCGTCTTCGAGAGATTCATTCGGTCGATTTCGCTACCCGGGTATGGGGAGACGAAGAACGCGAGACTGTGATGGGCAGATGGATGCTTGACTTTGAGCCGGACACCGCGTATTTGCCTCCCCTGTGGCCTCCCCGCTTCATCATAACGCATCGACGGATATATCTAAATCACGGCAGAACTCAGTTAGCAACAGTCCACTATGCAATATCTCGTACTCTGTGGGAAGTTGGCTGCTGGAGAGACAACGGAATCCACTCGTCTTCAGCTTTTCCACTGCGCCATCGGACCTCGACTGCTGGAAATTCGGAGCGAGCTCCATCGATGCCATGATTGGGGCCGAGTCAAGGAAACAGGAAGGCTGGAGGTCCCTGAGATGACGAGAATATTTTTCCATTTTTTTTCTCAAGCGAATATTCACATTCGTACGTGCATTTCCTCATGCATCGTCAAATGGGGCCAGGTATGTTAGTCGGATTCTCTCGCATCACGAATCATCGATACTTGGAGAGATTTTCCCCTATTGCTGGCCGTCGAAAGCAAAATCGAGCTTGAAGTGGCGGATAGACTCCCGAGCCGCCTCGTCCCCCATGTTGGAACCGAAACGTTCCAGACGAATCCGGCCGCTCGGTTGAGTATTGTTTCCGCGCAGGCCGCTCACTGCGCTAGATCATGCAGGAAGCCGTGTTTTCCTGAAACCAACCCGGTCAAACACGGTCGAACTCTAACTGCGTTCTAAGAGTGCGTCGCCGTCATCGTTGCCGAGAGAGACTATAGTGCGCCGAACTTCATTGATGTTGAGTCGTTGCGTGTCGATGACAGCGGTTGAGCAGCTCTCGAAGCAAGTGAATGGATAATACCCGTGATATTGCGAAAACTCGGGTTTCCGAATGTCGCCTATCGAGCTCGAGCGTCAGATCTCGTTACAAGTTCAGAGACAGAATCTGAACTTGACAAGTGAACTTCGTTTAATATTCAAAATTCACAAATTTGTCCCAAACTCGTTCCGAAGCTCTCGCAATCATTATTCGCGCGGTGTCTGGGACGAGCCCGTGTTCAGGGCTCTTTCAACCATGCTGTCGTCGCTCCTACGCTATGCCATGTTGCTCATGGAGTATCAACTTTCACCGATCATCTCGAGACTCGCACGTTGTAGCTGGGCAACCGGCCTCTGTAGCAGACTGAGGGTGGTGCTTCGAGTGTTTCTGGAATGTTCTGACCATATGAAAATTCGCAGCCGCGCTTACGCAACGTTGTCAGAGGAATCGGGTATCACGCTGGATCATCCCCTGGCTGCGAAGCTTCAGAATCATGTAATGCACGGTCAGATCGACGAGGCGATCGAAGATATCGCGGAACTGGAACCCTTTCTCATCGGCTCGAGCGCCAATAGAAAGATGCGCTTCCTTTTACTAGAAGTGAGTGCTCAGATAAGGTGCAACGTCATTCGATCCAACATGATACGAACTCACCATCTCATCCCGAAAATCCAACGGTGTCGAGCTTGAGCTGTCGTTTCTTGCAGAACAAATTCCTGGAACTCCTCGCCCAAAGCAGAATCATGGAGGCTTTGACGTGCCTCAGGGAGCAACTGAGCCAACTCAAGCACAACGAGAAACGCGTGCATCAATTATCGAGGTGATGAGACAATGAGGATGATGTGATGCGAATACGATCATCACCGAGCTCCCAAACGGGACGTTCCTGAAAGGAGCCAAAATAACTGTCGGACTTTTCAGTTGTTTGATGATGCACGGCGATAGCCCTGAACTAGAGCTCTATCGCACAAACTTGGCAGAAGCCCGCAATTGTCTCATGGCGAAGCTGCAGAAGTTCCTCCCTGCCAACATCATGCTGCCACCTCGGCGACTCCGATCTCTGCTCGCAAAGGTAGGTCAAGACTTCGATATCGGGAAAAACCCCGATGCGGAGAGGGGTAGGGGATAGACCATTTCGTTATACTGGCCACTCGGCCTTATTGATACATGAAGTCTTCCGATTGAGGCGATCGCGCAAACGATTGATGCGAAGCCCACCGACTCCGTACTCTTCCGTAGGCTCAGTCATACCAAGTGGACCGGTGCGATTTCCACAACTCGCCCACCACTCCAACAATCGAACTTCTCACGGACATTTCTCTACTGAGCGATCACGTTTGCGATCGGAGCAATTTTCCTTGCCACACAACGCAGGTAAGGATTCACTTGTGCCGATTCGGAGCCCGAGATTTGATTGCAAGATGCAGCGGAGGAGAGAAAGCTCTGAGCAGTAACCTGAACGAGATACATCCTCCCCCAGATTCTGAGTGAACACGTCGACGAGATCTGGGTCTGCAGGTTCAGCCACGATGGTTTGAAATTCGCCACCGGATCAAAGGTTTGCGTCGCTTCGAATTTCTCTGGCCCGAATTCTAATTGCTGTGCGTCACCCTCGAACCACCGCCTCCCCGGAGAGTGGTCTTCACATTCAGACCACTGCTTTCTTTTCTCAGGATTCCACCGTAATCATATGGGATGTCGATCCGGCCACCCAGCAATTGAGTCATCGGAAAACCTTCGAAGGCCACACGTTGGGCGTCAGTTGTTTAGCTTGGAGTCCCGACGATACTCTTCTCCTCGTTTGTGGCTATGAGGACTCGTCTGACTTGTGGATCTGGAATGTTGCCGTGAGTATCCTCGTCTCGACTGGAATGCGTCGGGCGAATATGTTTATCATCTTGCTCGCTCATGAGTTTTCTGCAAATCAATGGAGTTCGTCCTCCCATTTCGCAGACTGGAGATCTCAAACATAAAATGTCCCACTCGGCTGACGACAGTCTAACGACCTGTGCCTGGCAGAGCAGCGGTGATCGATTCATCACAGGTTTGTTGCGGACACGAAACCATTCCTCAAAGGGGATATTTTTAAGGGGGACTCAGGTTTATCCCGTGGATCCATAGTTGTCCATCATTAATGAGATATATTCTTCTATCAAGGTGGGACAAGGGGTCAGTTTTACCTGTGCGACTTGGAGGGCCAGGTCAAACAGGCTTGGGAGGTTAGTGCTCGTCCTTCTTTTCGAGGAAAAAGATCGTGGGAGTATTCTGGGACAGCATCAGCTGTTTCGAAGTTCTCGACCAGTGTGTTATCGAGGTCATCTTGCAGGGGGTCAGATTGCATGGAGTGCAATGCTTGAGCGACGGCGAAACCGTGGTGGCTGCGGATAACCACCATCGCATCAAGAGCTACAACTTTGATACGAAGGAAGACGAAAACCTGTGAGTTCTCTGTGCAGTTCTCCACGCATCGTCCTTAACCGATTTGCCAATAACCACCCTCATTCCTACTGACGGATTTTACGTGTTCAGTGTCAGCGAGGATCATTCGATCATGTCCTTCACTGTGGACAGCACCGATCGGTACGTGCTCCTGAACCTCGCCCAACAAGGCCTCCACATGTGGGATATAAAAGTGAGTTAACGCATAACGGTATAAATCCGATACATCCCTATTGGTCCGATATCGAAACGAGATTGAGGATCGGAAAAGGCGAGCGCCAAGTTAACGGATTCGTCCCCCATGAAGGACAAAACTCTGATGATGAAATATCGAGGAATTACTCAGGGCTACTACACAATCCACTCCTGTTTCGGTGGTGTAAACGAGAAATTCGTGGCGTCCGGCAGCGAAGGTGGGTGCAGCCGATCGGCGTTTCGACTAAGTCTAAGCTTCGCTTCGTAAGACGCTGGACGACTGGTTATCCCATTCTTCAACATTCACAGATAACAAAGTGTACATCTTCAACCGCAAAAGAGAGACGCCCATAGCCGTCCTGGAAGGCCATTCTAGAACAGTGAATTGTGTCTCATGGAACCCGCGATTTCCGAGCATGCTTGCATCGGTTTCAGACGACGGCACCGTGCGCATTTGGGGGCCTCCCCCGCCGAATGACGAAACGGCGGAAGCTTGCGGTAAGTCTGACTCGGGCCTGAGTTTCAAAGAGCTCCACAGTGATCCTTACGACGGAGCGACTGATCTTGAAAAAGATGATGAGGAAGAGGATGTCGGCGACATCGACGATCTCGAAGACGAGTTGCGAGATATCCACGGAAACGATCCCTTGCACTGGTTCGAGCATGAGCGGAGTCAACCCGCGAGCCCGAGCTCGAGCGAGGACTCGGTTTGACCTTGATTCGATCTCACTGTGAGAGCTCTCCGAGTGGAGCTATGCTTTGACTGCGAGCTAGCTCACAATCATCTGGCTTGTGGGCCGGTGGTCGAGAGCTTCAGCGAGTCGACCGGCAATGAGTGAGTGGTTAAGGGATATTGTCACATGTGTTTATCGTCTGCGAGCATTGGCTCGTGCGCGCCTGATCTCCCTTAATCGCAGATATTCGACGTGAACATTCAGAGAACTTCTCCTCGATTCAGATTTCACGCCCCATGAGGGGAACTCTGTGCTCTCAACCGAACGATCAATCGAGATCCTATCGAGGTGTTCTCAAATATGAAACACAAAAAAGAATCACTGCAGTGGGTTTGGAAACTTATTTGATGAAGATTCACGGGAACGGAAGAAGTCGAAGTTTGGAACCCGAGAAAGGATCGGGAAATTCGATCAAGCGAAAAAACGGAAGTGTGCTGGAGTACGTGAGAATGCCAGAGAGAAAGATTGACGGGAGTGGTGATGCGTGATGAGGGCGACTTCGTTGCTCTCCGCACATAGAGTCCGAGATAACACGGGATAAACGATGAAACAGATGCACAAGAATTCCGCGCGCAGAAGAGGGCAACTCCGGCTCGCGGCTTCACGAGGCTTAATAACTGAAGAGTGAATATGTGCGGTCAACAGATGTCGAATTTGAGTTCCTCGATGATCTACAAAGCAACTGCAACGGCGTTACGATCGGCAATTCCGGAACGAGAAGCGATCAAGAAGACGTTGACGAAGACTTGTCGGACGACGATGATAACACCCGTGACATAGTGGCGTTTGTCTGATTACTCTGAACTTGATTAAACATTCGAATCAATCAAATAAGCTCACTGCAGATTAGGCTCAGACTTATCGAGGTGAGAGACTGCTTGAGAACATGGATGAAAACTATCCATCTTCTAATGAACTACCAAGCAAATCGAATGAAAGCTGACGATTGCTATTCAAACCCTCCCTTCCCACGGAATGAGGCGTCCAAGTTCGTGCCTGCTTTCAATTCGCATTGAGCGGTCGTGGCATCGAGTCTGCTTCCTGTTTTTCTTCATTACAAAACCTCATCTATTGGTTCGGTGAAGCTCCGTTTGTGTGCTGGAGAGAAACTCCAGAAATTGATTGCACGATGGAAGCGATGATTCGATTGAGGAGTCCTCGGTCACGGACATGTTTCGGGCTTACGATTTGCGAGATTTCCTCGTTGTCATTGTTTCATAGCCTACTCGTTATCCCGCGTCGTGGAAATTCGTCGCGAGGTCGATATATGATATCCTTCGAGTCATTTCAGGTCTGAGTCTTCTTGATTTCGCGTTTGTAATCGACAAGAGGAGCCGCATGTATTGCCGCTGGAGAAGTCGGAATCGCATGGATGGGAATGTAGATTATAGTCCTAGAGCTTGAGATCATGTTGTTCGTCTGTCCTTGTTTCGGTGGATAACAGGATTTCGCATTTTTCGGAGCAGCGAGACTTCATTAACCACACGAGCCATTGCATTCAGCCATTATATCGATAACAAACTCATCAGGTTGAAGTTGGATCCGATCCGAGATGTGTCACCTGTGGAAATTCTCACCGGCGTTCAAATATATATCCACCATTTTATTATCACTGTATTCGATCTTTTTTTTTTTCGTCTATAGGATGATGCGCTGCGACGTCCCGCGGTCTCGCTACGTTGAAACGCATGCTGTATTGCGTTGCTCTATCTTTTCTGACAATAAGTCCCGCGGCTCATGCACAAGGAATCTTCGCAACACTCCGTGCTGAAGCACAGCATGTTCTCCGTATGAGTGCCCAGAAGATGATTCCGTGAAAAACGTGCGCCGAGCAACTTCAGATGTCATGTATACGAAATTTCCCAAGTTAGATCGAGGCTCTCATTGTCTCCGGTATTCTCTGAAGGATCATACTAGCTGCCTCGTATGGGATGGAATTTCTGGATATTTCAAGCGAGCGAATTATATTTTGCGCAGTATCTTCTTCTTCGAAAAACCAGATAGGATTGATGAGAACGGAACCGAGGTAACTTTGACGACACTCGCCGAGTTCTCCGACCTTTTGGTGATTGGCCGATGCTCTGAAGCTTACCGAATCAAGAAGGGAGAGAGAGAAACATTCGTTCAATTCGTTTCCAGGTGGGATCAATGGCTGCCTAGAGGAACCAATGCAGTAACCAGTAACGCAAAAAATATGCTCTAGAGAGAAAAAGAACACCACCGTTCGCATCTCCCAGCGATGTCAACAGCTACAGCAACAACAACTTCACTATTTATAGCTCAACAATAGCGTGGAGGACAACAACTGAATCTTCAATAACAATTATGAGACATTGGCTGCGAATAAAAACTCGACCAGCCTGAACTCCGAAGTGGTAATTGGAAACAAGCTATGCCGGCAGCAGGGGCTCGGCGGAGGTCGATCGACTCGGGATAGAACTTCGCCTGAATACTCCTCTTCCCCGGGCGTTGAGCAGACGTGATGATATTGAACCAGCGAGGAACGCAAGCTCAGCGGAGCTAGCAGCATAGAGGATGTCTTGTTAGAAATTTTGTGGGAAATGCGTGGAATCATAGCTAGGATGCATCCTAAACCAGCGAACTGAGTTGTGATATCAAGCTTGAAGATGGTGATGGCATCGAAGTCCGAGATCATGATGAAACTTGAGTGTTTGTGTGTGTGTGTAGGACCGACACTTGTAATTCTTATCATACATAAACTTTCATAAACCCCCACTCAAAAGCTCCCGATTCCTCCGCAACCATCCGAAGCGAAAAAATCGCGGAAGGCGCCGTACGAGTGAATGGACAGCCTGTTCTGATTTTTTTCCGGAAAAACGATGCGTGATGAAGAGAGGAGACGAGGGGAGCCCCTTTGAGGCTCGCATTTCGCGGCAGTATCGGTCAAACCATTCGCCGTGTCTCCAGCGGTTTACGGGGAAGCTCGAAAAATTTGGTGGGTTTCGTATCCCGGAGATCTCTGCCACAGCGCTGCTTCACTTCATACGGACAAGTCCTCCCCGGCCGACAACAAAAATTTCTTATGTTGTGAAAAGAGGATTTAATCTATATCAGAATTAAATCTGAACCATCTTAAGACCCAAGCCCACCGCCCGCAATGGGATTTGCGAGGCGATAAGGAGTGTTACTGAAGCAATACCGAAAGGTGATCCACACTTCTGAGGGCTGGCTGAGAGGTTCAGCCGGAAAACAAAAAAAGTCCTCCTAAGAGAGACGCCTTCGGAATAGCATGATATGCCACGAAACGTATCCCATGATACTCCTTACGCCATGTCTTCTTTCCTAATTGAATCTTGAGCCTTCGCTACGCGGAATTAGGAGGAAGGGTCGCGGAGGTCCTTTCAGCTAAGAATCACCATGAATGCTAAGCTGCGCGACCTCAACGGCAGGCTGAGTCTTCCGGAACCATAATAATCATGATGACCGCGGATGAGGGCGCAAAACGGGTTTATTTCCAGATTTTTGCTCCACTTCCATGGGGTTGGTGCCAGATGGATGTGGAGAACTTTGCAGACCATGCCGTAAAGGCGCACCAGAGTGTTAAGGACAGTAAATCTAGCGCCACACAAAGCAGAGCCCTCATAGTTTCATTTTTTACGGCGGTGAATAGTAGAGCGAAAGAGTTCCTGCACTCTCTGTATCGCGCATTCAATCATGTCATCAGAACGTGGTGCGCTGAACTGGCAAAAAACAGAGGACTGTAGGGCCGAAATCTTATCTCGATGACATATATTGGATTGAGTCTCGACGAAGGATGAGGAAACTCTGTCCTCGTCTTGGACGTTCGGGAAACGCCTGATTCGGAGGATGCATCTTTTTTCTAGCTTCAGGCAAGTAAGAGACAAACCCGATATTACTAACTTGAGCGGGCTTCTCGGCTGGCCATCGTGTGACTACGGGACGATTCATAGCTGCCCCTCGCGAGCGCGGGAAGATGACCACCCTGGGTAAACGTCGAAGGAACTCGAGGCTACCGTCGAGTTGGCAATGCCCGGGGCCCGGCTGCAGATGTCGTTCAAAGTTGTTTTGAGAAAGTGAGAGCTTTCCTCCGAGGACTTTTCTCGCTGGCAGAATGGGGACCATAGATACTTTCTTCGGTCGGTAAGTTGGAAGTCCCCGTTCGATCGG
Organism: Phytoseiulus persimilis; assembly: GCA_037576195.1. Lineage (NCBI taxonomy): Eukaryota > Metazoa > Arthropoda > Arachnida > Mesostigmata > Phytoseiidae > Phytoseiulus > Phytoseiulus persimilis. The sequence goes on from JAQZDE010000075.1 coordinate 71,762, forward strand.
ATTTGGCGTCTTGATGAGGGAGGGTCATTGCCGCGCGTTCGTGGATCGATTTTGGGCCTCTTTGTAGCTCTGTCATATCTTGAGTATGGCCGGAATATCCCGCCGGTCCAGTTCTACAAGTTTCGGCAACGGAATTATCGGATCGACTCACCTGGGTTGGAGGGAGCCCTCACGGGACGCTTCCCTGCCCTTTCCACTCATCAGTCCATCAGCGGGAAGGCAGTCTCTCCGTGCTTGAGTTGGACTACGAGAAGACTTTTCTTTCCATCAAGCCCTGCCTCTATCTTCTGGAGAGTACCCTTCCGTGAACGTGAATCAGAATATGTTTCCGAGATGTTGATGTGGGGGAGCTTGGAACGACATGTTTGGCTACGTCAACCGCGCGACGATGAGCCGTCAACTGAAATCAGTCGTCGCAGAATCTGGTCTCACATGCGAGGGAAGAAACCATTTTACGCGGCAATGCTGGTACGCGGCTTCACGATCGCACCGGTTGCAATCCGCCTCTTTTTTGAGATCCTCGCAGATTTTGAATCAACTCCTGACGGACGGATTGAGAACAGTTCCCCAGACACCACGGATACTGAAATAGAATCCGGGAATAGCGAAGAAAAAAATTCAGTCGGAGAAGTTTGCGCTTCCCGCATGCCTGGGTTCTATGAGGAATGCTTTCGAGGTCACCTTGAGAGAGGTCTCATCGTGCGTGTGACCGGGAAGCAACATTTGAGATGGCGCCCAAGCCTATCATTCCGGCTCATACTTCCAGAATGGTTCTTTCTTCGCTCGTTTCGTTCCCCATTCCATCCGATATGCTGAGTGCAAAGGGCAAGTTCTCAGCCGCTAGCGCTCCACGGTTGACTCAGAGTTCTAGACTGGAGTCGACCGACGCAGTGCGGTTCCTGGCATAGAGGCACTTTTCCCCTCCTCGTTGGGTCGACATCGTTTCCAAAACTATGTCCTCATTCGATCAACGGTACATGTTGTCACTTTCCTGTATTTTATTCTGCTCGTTACTGATGAGCGTCACTGCGTATCAGCACTGAACTGCTTCTTTGGGTGTTCCTGGAATTTTCGTGGCTTGCAATCGTGTAAGGTTCCGTAGAGTCTCGTAAACGGTTTCCTAGGCTCTCGTGTACGCTCGTAATGGTCAAATCGACCCCGGAATCACCCCGTAGACCACGGAAGGTATGGTCAGACCGACCCCCGAACCACCTTCATGGTCTCTGGTAGAATAATCAGATAGATCTTGGAACCTTCTCCTCAGACTTCGAAAAGTACGGTCTGATCGATCCTGGAATCACCTTCTTAGTCTAATCAGGAGAGTGGGACGGGAAAAATGAAAAACTTGGGAACTGACGAACTGACAGACGACGCGGATTATATACAGCAAGAATTAGAGTCAGGACAGGTCGTTTTCACCTCGTTTCAGATGTAGAGAGGCAGCTCTGAAAGCAAATCAGTGAGCGTCAATGGTCGCGACTCATTTCCATCGTCGCTATGGCTGTCGGTAAGAGTCATCTTCCCAACTCGCTCCAGAGCTCCGAGAACTCTTTTCTTCCTAATTTCCTCGTGGGAAAAATACTTTACTGAATCCAAAACGTCACAGCTGCATCGTACTCCAGATTCAACAAGTCGCCAATTACGCCAACTCTCCCTGCCGACCGAGACCGCGATCAGCACTTGATGACCACTGAATAAGCGGTCGGGTACCAGTTACCCGAATCCAAATTTCTCCCTCTCACCGCTAAATCCTCATGCTTTGAAGGTCCGTGTGCATGGCGATGCGCGCGCCGATAGAACTTCGGAAGTTCAACTCAACCAATACTACCTCTCCGTCGAGAATGACGTTACCCAAGAGCTCCAGTCTTCTATCTCGCTTGAAGTTTTCAATATTTCTACTAGGGCTTCGAAAGTCGTTCTTCAAAATTTTCATCTTGATACGCATTCGTTGATTTGCTTGCTGAGAATCGTCAACCGTACAATCGCCGGCTCTGCTGAGCGCGCTTTTCGGGAAATCCGGCCTTCACCGGAGGACCTAGTAGATCCCCTCGAGTTTTTGCTCGTGGGTTCAATCACACAGATGAAGGAGCGGGAGTATTCAATCACACAAATGAAGGAGCGGGAGATCATACCCAACATGGAAACCCGACTCAATCAGGGGGGAACTCACTACGGACAGAGCCGTTTCGGTGTCCGACATTCCGCATCGTATATGCGCGAATATCATCCAACAAGATTATGCCAGTCCTGTCCTACACTCTTCTCAATATGCAGGGGCAGTCATCAATATAGAGCTACCCCAATTTATCGGGGCTTCCTTTTTCAACCATCCATAGCTCTCCTGGCAATGCATGAGATATTTTCGATGCGGACAGTTTTTTCTGAGGAAAAAACTCTCCCATAACGGGGAAAATCGAGTCCGGAGTTCGCCAATTTTCTGATCTCGTCAGGTCGTAGTCGAAGTCCGGTATGTCGGAACGACGGTGACTGCGAGCATACAGGGAACTCTTATAGCCGATCGTCCGAAGCGAAAACGTAGTTTGGAGACTATTCCCGCATGTTGAAGCTGGTGGCCGCATTTATCCGACCCATGATCAACCTAAATAGAAACATCCGCAGCTGAGAGTCATCCCGAAAGCGTTTCTGGACCGCTGCAGAATCATCACTAAGTCAGTATCGAATATTCCTCCGAGGTCGAACTATCCCCACCTGATTTTTCTGCCTGCAGTGCTTCTTGACGCGAATCTTCACGGTCCTTCAACCAATGAGTTTGTGATCTGTCAGGCTCGTCATCGGGTCATCGGGTAATATCGTTGTCTGCCAAGTTCGTTCTCTGCCCGACCCGTTAGCTGATTGGTTCGGAGTGAGACTCTCTACTTATGACTGACCACTGACCCACGAGATTGGACTTCGTTATCCGATTTGTTTCTCTCCCCCCACTTTCCCGCACTCCATATAGGGATAGTGAAAACAACGAAGTTCAACCGAAGTCCAGATGAGATAGACATTTACGTAGTAGAGGTTTGCTGTGGCTCTTCGAGAGTTTCGAAAATTCAAGAAACTCCCCAGGAGGTGAAACCACATCGAGGTGAACTTTTAGACGTCTCTGGATCTGTGATCTGATGAGTCGTTGTCGTTCGCGAGGAATTGATTTTTCGATGCGAGAGAAGTGAAAAAGTGGTAACAGATTGCATATCCTAAGACGAGTGATAGAAACTTCGATGATTGAAACTTTTCCA
>JAQZDE010000076.1:0-25000 GCA_037576195.1 Phytoseiulus persimilis
ACGAAATGCAGTCGCTCATCAGGTAAGAAACATTCGTCCGATCATCAATCAAACGATTCTCCATGGCTTCATGGGTTGTACCAGTTCTTTCCGGGAAGGTTGTTCCATCGGTTTAGCGTGTAGCTTGTCATTAGCGGCGCGCACCGTTAGCGGCGCCCACTGCTGTCGTCGACGTACCAACGCTTGCTGCTCCCGTGGAAAAATCTCTGCAGCTAGACGACGAGGGGGCTCTATCATATTCGGACGAAATGTCTCGTTTTCATTGCAGACGCCTCACCTGTTTGAATAAGTGTGCCAGTATGCGCGCGGAAACGAAAGCGAAAGTGGTGAGTGGGTTCTCGAGATCTGTACTAATGGAACATCGGAGCTCAATCTGGCGAAAGTTCACGTAAATCCTCCCCTTCAGGCTTATCATTGCTCAGACGAAGATTTGGCTCTGTCGGAGAATTGGCAGTTTCATAGACCTTCACGCCGATGGTCGCGGATCGCAACCAGCGATCTGCCTCTCATCACCAAGCAAGATGTCGATGAGGGTGAGGAAAACCTTTCAGATTTGTCGCCAGCATTTCCAGCTCCACGGCAGCCGTGGAACAGCCAAGCAGAACGAGAGCTTCGAATCTCCTCGAGTCTGGAGGAAAACTGTTGCAATAAAAGGATTTGTTCCGGCCTTCTTCACGGAGCAGGAAGGTCAAGCCGATTTTGGAGTGGAGGGATGAGCGAGCTACTCGAAAGTTCTGAGTGGCATTCCCGAGCACCGTTCGCTGCCGTTCAGGGGCTCCAGGGCGACGACATGAGAATTTTCCTCGATATTCACCCGCGACTCGATTCGGAACGTTCTTCGACATTGTTCCAGGCAACGGAGGGCAGACCGTCAAGCCAGAACCTCACTCGTCTCACGATTCGGTTTTCCTGACCCCAAACAATCGAAGTCCCGATTCCGAAAACCATCTGCCTGCGTCTCTAGTTACAAATAGCAGCCTATCGGCATCAGACGAGAGGCTGCAAGAGCAGCACAATCGAAGTCCTACACCGTCAGGCCAGGTAAGCGATCCAAGTCGGGAAACCCGACGAGCAGTGCTGCGACAGCGAGGAGGCACAAACTATCAGCTTTGCTGCCTCAGAATGTGGTGTCCCTGATTAATTCCCTTACCGATGCGATATTTGCAGCAGACGAAGCTACGCCGGAGCGGGAGCGAACGAATCCGAGATGCAATCGTCCGTAAGGTTGATTCGTTCAGGCGTCGTCGACGAGAAGCCCGATCAAAAAGCCCACGGAGCCTGCGAGGGAATCAGTCGGGTCTCGGTCAAGGAAGTCCGAAATTTCTCAGTCCCAAGGGTGAGTGTCTCCGTCACTAGTGGATCGGGATGAGCTTCCCTCGTTCAGTGTTAACCCATCTCTCCCAAACCTGGCCGAACGCCCTGTAGGGCGAAGTGGCTCTCGATCGGGGAAGATTACCGGGAGATGTGGCAACCTATGATACGAGCTCTTGTTTTCACTCCGGGGGATCTTCCGAAAATTCCAGGGAAGCGTCGTGAATGCTACGACAATCAGGGGCTGCAGGGAGACTCGGACGCGGGGGACTTGGAGTCTCTGTCACCCATTACCAATAACGAGTCACTACTCGCTGAGAGAAACGGTAGGTTGGCACAAATCCTCGTTTCTGATTCCGTTTCGGACGGGAATAGAATGAATCAGCATTGGATTTCTCCAACAGGCGAGCCTCGGCGCGACTCAGGCGTTGGCAGTTGTGTGACGAGGACGAGTGTGTGAGTATAGCATCACAGAATTAACGGGTGGGCGAGTGTCGTACATTCGCATTGTCGCTGACAGCGAGCTCTCTGTACGCTTCCACAGGTGTTCGACTGAAGGGTCAGGTCTCTTGGCGGCTACCAAGTGGCATTGCTATCCGGGAACTCCGGTCCACACGCTCGCATTGTCATCCAACGAGCTGGTACCGCTTTGGCGTTTAACTGGTGGGTTGAGCTGCAGCATCCGTAGAAAACAGAGTTGAGCTCTGACGTCCGAAAATAGGACGTCTGTTCTGACGCGTGCTGTCATATTTTTTCGGCCAACGTTAACGAGATTCGAAATCGCGCAGCTTCAGATCACATGCTTCTACGCAAGCATGCTCTCCTTCGACTGACAGCGATCATGGAAAGGCATTGCCCACCCTACAAAACCGGCTGGACGTGGACCGTGCCTAAATTCATCAAGAAAATGACAACACCTAGTTATAAAGGTGAGCGAAAGTACGACTCGATGTATCGCAGCGGGAACAGGGACTCCGCTAGGGCTTCCGATCTTCATTCGGGTGACTTCGCGATTGCAGATAAAGTGCTGTTCGGTATTCCCTTAATCATCAACGTCCAACGAGGCGGCCAACCGATCCCACCATGCATACAGTTCGCGATGCAATACATCGCGTCGAAAGCCCCATCGTGTTACGGGATTTTCCGCAAACCCGGCCTGAAATCCCGCATCGATAACCTGCGCGCGATTCACGAACAACGAGTCATGAATCCCTCGTTAGCTATGTACGAAAACCAGATATTGTTCGATATCGCCGATATGGTGAAGCAGTACTTCAGGGAAATCCCGGACGGAGGGCTTTTGACGACGAAACTCGCGCCGACTTTCCGATACATCTTCATGCGTAAGTATTTCCGCTGGAGCCCATCGGAGCCATGACTGTGGAGCAGAGCCCTGAGAGGAGAGTTTTCTTTTCAGACATCCCTGAGAGCTTCCGACTCGAAGCGGTACAGTGCTTGGTGACGATCATGCCCGACGAGAACAGGGAAGCGCTCGAAGCGCTTTTGTGTTTCTTAGCTGAGCTGTCTCAGTACGGAGCCGCGAACGGAATGACCGCATCGAACTTGGCAACCTGCTTCGCGCCTAGTATTTTCCAGAGTACTCAAAATTTCAGCCCCAAGAGGTTTGTTCTCTCGAGCGTGCGATCAGTCGTTGTGGGTACGTACGGGTTGTGCACTCAGCGACGTGAGCGATTATTTTCTATCCACAGAGGCCGCAGGGACAGCGCCAACGGGGATCGGGAAATCAACGAAAACATAGCTTCGAATGATTGCCTCTCAAAGGTCAGCAGCAATTATTTTGCAACGGAAACTGCTCAGCTGTGTTCCTCTTGGTTGTGCAATCACAAATACTCGACAAGTAATACGAGCGACGATCGTTCCGGCTCAGTGAATTCGAGGAGACAATACGGTGGATGGGAATGACTTACGAGCGTATTGATGTATGTTCTCTTATTTCTCAATCGCCACCGCAGATGATCGAATGGCATGAGGAGCTGTTTTGTGCATCCGAGCAAACGCTGCACAGCCTGCGAATCGTGGTGGAAGAACCCTCGGACATCCGTAATTATCTTACGGACAACGGGCAACCTCTTTACAAGGTAACGCTCTCCTCTGATTTGAGGTGGGAGGCTTGTTGTAGGGACCAGACTGTTCAATACTTGCTGTTCGATACTCAATTCCAGTTGAACTTTGAGGTATCTCTTAATTGGCTCCTGCACGAAGTGCGCAACTCAAAGGGATGGACACAAATTTCACATCCGAACCTCGAGTTGGCTTGTAAAAGGATTGAAGATGATTTCCACTATGTTCGGCTGTGGAAGATAACTGTACAGGTGAGTGGATTTCGTTTATCCGTTCCGAGCGCGTTCCGCTCTTTTGAGATTCATTGCCAGAGTGCGACGACTATTCATGGCAACGAAACCGACCACTGAAGAGCGACCGGGGGTCTGTTCGAGGATGAGCCGGTAGATCCCTCAAAAGTCCAGGATCGTTGTCCCCCCAAGCTCGCGGGAACCATTCGTCGAAACAGTCCCTCTTTCCCACATCATTGCTCAGAGACAAGCGCATCCAGAATGCTCATCAGGGTCGACGTTGTTGCGGCGAGTTCGCTGCGTGAGCAGGACGAGAATTGCAAACACGCTGTGCACAAATATGTTTGGGGCAATGACGACTGTTGCGGGAGGCTCGGAGAACATAACGCAACAACGAGTTTACGAGTCCACGTTGCTCACAGCTTGGAAGCTTAGGCGGACGGCAGAGAGGCTCCGATCTGATTTAGAGCCATCCACAAATAACCGAGACCTCGTCCCTCTGACCGCGAGTATATCAAGTATACAGGTCCTTGTATGTACCGAGCTCTTGGATTAGCAACGAATCAGTTGCGCTCGGGATCCGGAACCGCCCACGGTCGATTCGCTCGCATTGACGAGGGATTTCCTTTCTTTGGAACAAATAGCATCAACTCAAAATTCAACTCAAAATACATTCCCATTGTAGGTTCCAGCGAGTCCGACCCGAATTCTCAATCGAATTTTGTTTGAACGTGCTTTGTGGGACTTCTCTCTAGTGAAACAAATATTCGTTTGTAAAATCGATTCGGAAACCGAAGTTTGCGGCATAATCCAAACGGAAATGGGCAGGAATGCCAGACGTCAATATCTGCTGCTTCGAGCATGGAAAACCAACATCACCACGAAAGGAGCCTGTGCCCTAGTCGAGGTGAGTGGGAGCAGCTTTCCTGATCCGATAAGAGCGTCGGGCGTACAGTTGCAGACTCTGTGGGCTTTTTCGAGACTCGAATACCGCGCGGGGGTTCACATTGCCGTGCCCTATCCCCGTCCAGGTATCTGTGTCCGATCCACTTCTCTCTGGCAACATCGATCCGGACCCCGAGCACTGCCATGCATCGACTCCCTGGGTTCGCGCACACGTTCTGGCCTCGAGGTATCTCATCCAGCCGATGGGGAACGGCCGGAGTAAAGTGACCCACCTGGCAAGAATAGAACCAATGTAAGTCAGGGGCGATCACATGTTCGACAATCTAGCGAAGATCTTCGGAGCAACCCGGAGATAGTTCCCGGTTGTCACCGTCTTCGCGACGAATAATCGTGAGTGAGAGAAATATTGTTCTCCGTTGCAGGGGGAGAAACGGCTACTGGCACAGCCGGTCAGCAGGTTTCGTATATGCTTTGCAGCTCCACAACCTGGCTCAGTCATTTGAAATAGCAGCTTCGACCGAATCCATTCCGAGTAGCTCAGGTTCCAGTGCCACCCTGGCCGCGACCCGAGAATCAATCGTCTGATGCTCGCGATCGCTCCGAATTCATCCTGCTCAAAGGCTCACGAGCCGCTATCAATGCTCCCACGGCAACCGCTGTAGACGAAATCTCGTCCCACAGGAGGAACACCACTGACGGGCTCTGTTGGTGTTCACTTCTCGGAGCTCCTGACGGATCGGATTGACGAAAAGGATTGCTAAATCAACCAGCTGTCGACGTGTGTTCCTCTCTCATCAAGACTCGGAATTCGTTTTGTGTGCATATCGACGTGGCGGATGCCCTCCCCCGTCCTCTTCACCGTGAGCCTGTTGCCGCGACAACGAGATTATCCAAATTTGCGAGTCGCGACGCCCTCTAGAGTGGGGGCGTTGACGAGTGCAAGAACGAGCACTCGATGATTGCTCGCTACCAGCGGGCGATGAGATGAAACGCTGGGAGAACCAAGTTGAAGTTTGTCGTAGGCCGATCAGCTGCAGCAGTAGTGGCACTGTTCAAGTCTTCGACCCCGACTCGGAAAGCTCTACACTTCGAAGAACATCGTCAGAACAAATGTCTTCTGTAGGTATGGGAAGCCGAAATTCCTTTTACAACTACTTTTCTTCTCATATATACACCGAGTCGAGACACGCTCTAAATTAGTGATAGTCGGCATGCTGAAGCAGCTGTTTACATTGTGTATTTTTTGTGATGTTGATCGACGACCGCAACGGTTATAACGAATTCATCTGGAACCATCTCAACTCTGTCTTCTGAGAAACTGTTGCACCCCCTTGCCACGACATCGTGACCTGGGGCTCCTCTTGTACGTGTACAGTTTGACAGACGATGGTTTCAATTGTTCATGACTTAACCATACAGTATTATGGAGTTACAACCCGGAGACGTGTCTTGAGAGCATCACTACGAACCGTATCAACGACAGTATTATTTACACGAAGAGAAGAAGGGGCGAATAGTTCAAGGACGAAAGGGAAGGGACAACAACACAGATCGGAGAACGAGTTGTGTTCTTCGCTCAAAACAGGAGTCTGACAAAATCAAAGTTGCCGCTGACTGGTCGGATTCAGACGAAAAATCGGGGGGAAGAGCGAAAACGGCGAAATTAGGATCAGGCCACCTGAATCCACCATGTCATCCCAGACAAACCGCGTCTCAAAGCGGCGTGAGCTGTACACATGGTATGGGGGTGTCTTTGAATGATTCACCTCACTTGTTGACTCAGCCCGATTTGCGTCTCGGCTGAGAAGACATTATAGCTGCCTCCCGAGGCAGGTATTTTTCTGTCGCACGCGGTCACACGAAATAACGACTTATCGAACCCACTGTGTATACTCGGAGCCGCACCCCACTACATTGAGTAATGACGCGAGGAACTCACCTGAGGTGTAGAGAGTTGAGAGTCTTGGATTCTAAAATCGTGACAGCACCTAATGACCGTCATTCGATCGTTGAACAACAGCAAATTCGCAAACGTTCTCGATGCGCACAACCAAAAGTTAGGTAATTTGATAGCTAAGGGATTTTTGTAGCATGTTCTCTTCATAAGGAAAATATATATGATGTTCCTCTTTGAACTAGGTTAGACGTCGACCGGCCTATTGTTGGAAGCCTCGCTGTTCACTTATTGGGGGTTTAGGTACCACAGCAGGAAGGAAAAACGTTGTAATACGTCCAATTAGAGCGGAGTCTCTTGGACTATGTGAACGTTGAAACTGACCAGAAATGCATCGAATCATCTATCCCCCCCTAGATCCTTGCAACCACAGAACTTACAGTCTGCATGGAGCTCGGTGGACATTTCCGCAAAAATACCGCGATTCCAGTGCAACCAACATGACGCTCATCAATCACACAGAGCTCAGACGACAACGCTTCATTGCGATAAATTATCGGGCCAACGAATCGTTGTTTCGGTCGGAGTGTCAACTGGAGTTACTCGTCTCCGTCATTCCGGTAATGCCTCATGATGTTCTTGGGCATGAGAGCGTTGTTTGGGATGTGAATAATATGGAATGTTCAGATGTTCAGAAAAGGCGGCCGTGTTCTCTAAAACAAATATCGGCCGTATAACGGCAGATTGCTGCGCAGCTCGCGGCCAGCCGACTTTCGAGCGATCATCACCACTGTGTTCGTTCCCGTTGCGGTTCCGGATTCGCTACGTGATCTTCCTTCCTAGATTCAACTCAAGTCTCAAGCGAACTTATCAAAGTGTGCAGCTCAACTTCTGGGTCTTTCTTCGTTTTCTTCCTGGGCTGAAACAGTCGGACTCATCGAAAAAGAAAAGCACCTAGGAACGGTGAGGTAACAATTCACGAGGGGAGCACCACCAAAGATGTAAATCGTCACCTTTAAGGGGGTTTTAAAGGAGCAATCAATAAAATTGCGCGGCAGATGCAGCTATCGCTTTTCATTCCACAACGTAATTTCGGTTCTTCGAACCGGATTTAGCAGCTAAACATCAATATTACTGGACCGAATCACTTGCAGGCTGAGCTGCAGCTATTTTCCGGCAACTATACTCGAAACAGACCTGACTACGGTCCAATTACAGTATCCCAGGTTTCTGGCTCGATCATCGTTGACTCTCTGGTAGCTTTCATCAAACTCGGAAGTATCGTAACGAGCGCTCACTGATTCGAACCCAATAAACACGAATACTCTCCGTCTGTCTTTTCTCGCAGACTTCACGGAATGGCGGTATCAACCGAGTCCAAAATCCAACGAATGTCTATTGTTTGGCGATGGGACGCAGAAAAAGGACTCCAATATTATGAGTCCAAAATCATCGGGAGACAGCGTTACACCCTCCACAAATTATCTGGCTGCATGGGACTTTCACTTTCGCAGGTGGAGGATTGACTTGATTTGCGTGATGGAAACTTATTCAAAACGAAGTGAATTTCCCATGACGGAGGGTGGCAGCAACAGTATGATTCCCAGGGTCACAATGCGAAGATCTATTTAAAGGCACTTTCAAAACGAGAGCCAGCTTCTGAAGCATATTTTGAGATGGGAGTGTGGCCTTCTGTGGTCCGAGCATTGCTGGCATTCCGTCTCCGCCCGCGAATATGATCTGCCCTCCTACACTCTGACGGGTAAAACTAGAAACGCACACATCCTTCGCACTGTTTCTCTTCGCTCTTACTCCAAACCCCTATCTCATACAGCTGTGACTCAGCAGGGTTGCGTAGAATCAGCTCCGAGATGAATAGCCTTCATCTTAGGCGGGATGACTAACTGGAAAGTCATTGCCGGCTTCAACTGTTAGTTCAGTGAAAATCTTCGAATTTTCGCGGGCGCGTGACAGAGCCCGCCTCCCTGGATTTCAGCAGGATTCCAGGGCTGGTCTGTCATGACTTCGTCTCTATTCAGCCGACGCTGATTCAGCAAACGCAGAGCATCGAGGTTTCGCGCGCGACGCCTTTCACCGAGCGAGACCACCCTGAGTCTACACTGAGTCTGAAATTCAAACCCACACTCGATCCACCGCTCCTAAGTTCAGTGCCTCCTTTCCCGCGAAACTCACGAGTCCCAGCGAGTTTCACGTCAACCCATGGGAGAGCTCCTAACCTTCTTGTGCGCCGAGGTTGGTCGTCTTGTAACAATGTCTCCGCCTCGGGACTATCCATGTACAATGCATGCTATCTTTCGGGCTGCGAGAGAATGAATGAATCTCGTAGCAGAATCAATATGCGATTCGGGGATTTGTTGTCCAACTCCATCCAGGGTCTACGTTCGACCTCTCATTCTCTGCTCGGGTTTCTTCAAGGGAACACTCTTGACTAGTGCCAGTTTGCCGTGATCCGGGATTCCATTTGATCTTTTCTTCGTTCTATCCAGATGAGGCTTCATCGGAGCCAACTGATGCGCCCGTCGCTTCCGTTATCCAAAACCGCGAATTCGTACGTGATCGTGCTTACCATGACGAGCTCTATCGATCGACAAGAGCTTCGCGTAATTCCTTGCAGGCCGATATGATCCGACGCGGAAACTTAAACCGTAATCGTTCATGTGCTCTCCTGCATTATCAGCGTCTTCTCGTGACTTCCTGGCCACAGGATCTCCGTCGCGGAAGTGGCTCTGCGTGCTTGATGATGTGAGACATCGATAGATCAATTCTCTATAGATCTATTCACCGGAGTCTTGAAGCGAGGTTCAAGCCAACAATAGCGCGAATCTCGATAGTTCTCGGTGACAAAGGTTTCAGAGAGAACGACTAGTTGAATTGGCTTTCATCTCGAATGACTTTACTCAACAAATTCACATCGGCGAAGTTCGTTCCATCAAGGACATTAACAACTTCCGGCGCAGTCGATAGCCTTTCCTCCCCCATGAGCTCTCCTGCAGGTTTCGGAGCTTCGTTCCTTCAGTGGATGGCTTCCAGATTCCGACGTATGGAACTATCGGGATAACATGTGAGTCAAAGAGTCACAGATACGTCGACGGTGATATTCGTGACAAAGAATTAAGGATCCATGAAACCACTATCGCGGCGCGTCGAACGATGCGATCGATGGTCGGGAATCTCATAGAAAACAACATCTATATCTCGTGTCCTAAGCCTTCGCCTCTCCTCGACATGCTCAATATCTGGAATTCGGATTCCAACGGCTCCACTGAATGCAATGAGAAGTGGCATTCGGATGTATTGACGCATCGTCCAACTCGCCGAAGGGACGTCCCTCCCAAAGCTTCTTTCAATCATTAAGAAACCGTCCGACATTGTCCTTGTGGTCGAAACAGGCTCGTTATTATAGTGGTCTAAGGAACGTGGGTTCTCGCGATACCTAACTGAATCTGCGATGATGGTTTCTAGAATAAGTTATTCCGATCAGATGGGACTCCAGCGTAAGCTACTTGCGATTCCTGATAGAGAACTAGTGTATTCCGAGAATTCTTCATTCTGTGATATCTTGATGAACTTGGTTACGTGCCCTCGACTACTATTAGGCCTTGGACGAAGCCCTCCTGTAGTAAGGGAATCCGGTGATGGTACGTGAGAGGTAGGCCTCAGCTTGAATGGCAGCTTCGGGTCCCGTTGGGGCGCTGGAGAATATCTGGACGCCGGCTGGAGAGTTCGACTCGGTGCCGAGCTCGTTCGTCTCGATGGCGGCGCGGAAACCGTTCTCATCGGCCACATATCTGCGGGGAGAAAAAGTATCATGTCCGTCCCTGGTGCCGCAGGCTTTGTAACCGACGAGTTGGAGAACCCGATCATCAGCATACCTCACAATCCTCTGTCGCCCATCAGCAATGCTCAAACTGTAAGAACCCTGCCGGCGATTTGCGGCATCCGATGTCTCTTCGTGGCTGTGGGCTCCTTCTTCGGTCACGGTGGTGTATGAAAAATGATACGGCTGGGGGGGATACGCTGGTTCGACCACGGGGGCCGCAGCAGCGACGACCACAGGGGCTGTTTGAACTACACGTTGTACAATCGGCGCAGACTGCACCACATGAACCGGCTGTGCCTGCACTTGCACGATCTGAGGCTGGGCCTGAACGGTTGTCACGATTTGCGCACGCTGAGACGGGGGAGGAAAGTCGAGAACGTAGTCCAACGTCACTCCAAAACAAATAGCGTATTTGACTCAAAGTAGTTAGATAGCCGCGAAGCTTACAACAAAGGTGCCGCAAACGACGGTGAGAACTGCGAATCGGAGCATAGTGTGAAGTATTCCGAGTCTCAGTGAACTGGCGTACGTCGTCGAATTCCGGAGCAGTGGGATAGGAACAATTCAAAGTGTCGATCGGACGTGAACTTTTATATAAGTAGGTGGCAGTCGCGTCAGCGGCCTTGTGCGCCGGTGAGAAACCCGTTGACGGAGTCGCACTCACGCGCGGGATGATGGTGAAGATAATACGCTTAATTCTGTCAGGCACAGAAACAATATTTTGATACGACGCGTCGTATAGACATTCGGATATTTTTAGCCTTCCATCACGCTTGATGTAGCGCAGCCATGAGTCTGAGTTGATTTTCTCGAGCACGTGATCCGCGACAGAATGGTGGGAGGTTCTTCGAAGCTACAGAGCCGAAACCTTCTCTTTGTGGTTAGCCAACAGATCCTGGATCCGTTTCATGCAGTCCCCCAGAATCCGTTCGGCTCACAAACTTCCTTACACTGCCAGATGAGAGTATTAAAAGAGCAGTTTGAGTGCAGCCGGAACTTTTCCGTTCCGACAAGCGCGAGTATTACAACTTCCTGTCTCCCCTGTGGCGTACCCAGGACACTGGTCCATGGGAAATCCACATTGTGACCCTCCTTAACGGCGGCACTGTCACCGCTTTGACACTGTGCTCACTGGAAGAAACTCAACGGAGACGAGATTCTCGCTATTGCCGTCGGAAAGCCATCGAGGACCCATGAACAAAAGGAAACTGGGAATCAGATGGAAAGGGCATTCGGAATGCTTCAGGAGTTTGCGTCGACCAACCATTAAGTATAAGCTGTCAGAGTTATGAAACAAATCGTACACTCGAAGATTCTTTTCGGTGGTGCTGCACCAGTCATTTCTCAATACAATCGAATACAAGCCGAACGCCCTCCGGGCTGGCATTCCTCAACGAAAACCATGTTGTTTCCGAGGATAACCTCTCCTCCAGAATACTACTCGCCCGAACGCTGAGACAGATGAGAGCAGTTCAGTGCAGGTTTGGGAAACGTTCCGGAGGCGCGAGCTAAAACTCGACTGGGTTGTCGGAAGCAGTCATCTCCTGAATCAAATCGAGGTACACGTGCAATTCAGCCCTCGCTAAGATATCATCTTCGAGCCAGTGGCGTACCCAGGAGGGGGGGGGGGGGGGGCAAGGGGGTCATGGCCTCCCGAAACTCTTCGATAATAGTGGGGAGAGAGGATTGAATTCGACTTCGATGGACTTTATTGTTCCGCAATGATTCAGTGTTGTCAGGAAAATCTTCACAGGTTTGAAAACCATGTTGATCGCGTCATGAAAAGCTCGCGACGATTATCATCATCATCACATTCCATTCCTGAAAGCTGGATATGGCCCTGCTCCGAGCCACGAGATATTCTTGACCACAAAATCCGGATCACCGCTCGTTATGCGTGCGTGTCCGACATCAAACACCTGGCAGGCTTTAGAGGAACGTGTTTCCGGCTGGCGAGAGCGGCTCGTTGAGCTTTCCGAAATTCAATTTATCGCACTCTCAAGGCAGGGCTTGCTTCCCTGTTGAGTTTTCTTCGATTGAATATCAATCAGACGCGTTACGCGTCTTCGAGCCATTCAGCTAGCAGGCCTGTATCGTAGAGCACACGATATGCTTTGACCTCAGTGTACACGTACTGAAGTAACTTCATACCGTCGCTCAAGCGCAGGCCAATTATATCGTCGACGCGTAAACTTGAGCATGGGTCGGGTGCGGTATCAGAGTAACGACATGCTCTTCCAAGTGAGAAGCGTTTGATACCGCAGCTTGAAACCATGTCTCCCACCCGGTCACGATCGGGAGTGGCGACAGAGCAACGGACTTGCCTCCGTCGTTCAAAAACCGTTTGAGTGGGGCTATCCGAGGAAGGCAAGCCGCAGAACTGAGGCATGAATAGGATCAAGGAGCACCGCCTCAGACCTTGCGCTCCACGTTTTGTACATGCATGTTGCGTTGTCCGTGACGCCCGCGCGGACTTTCGGAGAGGGTGAGAGGTTTCCTGTGGACTATTCTGTTGTTTCCGAAAGAGAGTCGTTAGTGAGAGAATCAGCTCGTACTTGACGGTCTGTCGAGCATATTAGGAGGAGTGTTCGCGCCGCGAAATTCTTCGACTCAGGCAACAAGCTTTACGGACCTCAGCCGTGTGCGCTTGCTTTGGTAATCTTACTTGTCACGAGCCACCGCTCGTGGTTGACGCATCCTCCGTTCGCCGCACTATCGGTTGTTTTCTCGGTTACTGAATCCTCCATTCCTTCAACTTCAAATAGGAACGGAATGATCAAGGCAAGGGATCAATCCCATTCGGAGGCGGTTCGAGGAAGCTGTACTTTTGTCAAGCGGTGCTCGAAAGCCAATCGTTCAAGCCAGCCTGTTCTTCTGATTATCTATACCGATTCGATTGCCGAGAGTATAATGAAACATTTTATTTGACATCCTCAGAGATACTTGTTAATATAAACTAGCCGGCCTTTAGCGGACTGGAGTCGGCCGTGCTCCGCGTGGTTGGCCGGCGCTGCTTGCCATCGAAGCACTTTTCTCTTTCTTCACTGGGTCAGCAATATGGTTTTGAAAAGTATGGTCAGATTGGTCCCCGAATCAACCCCCCAGACTTGGAGAGTAATGGTCAGATTGGTCCCGGAATCACCCCTCCAGACTTGAAAAAGTATGGTCAGATTGGTCCCGGAATCACCTTTCCAGAGTTGGGAAGTGATGGTCAGATTTGTCTTGGAATCACCCAGTCAGACTTGGGAAGTAATGGTCAAATTAGTCCCGGGATCATCTTTCCAGAGTTGGGAAGTGATGGTCAGATTTGTCTTGGAATCACCCCGTCAGACTTGGAAAGTAATGGTCAGATTAGTCCCGGAATCACCCCCCCCAGACTTGGAAAGTAATGGTCAGATTGGTCCCGGAATCACCCCTTCAGAGTTGGGAAGTAATGGTCAGATTGGTCCCGGAATCACATTCCACAAAAAGTGCGGACAAACAGACAAACTGACCAACTGACAAACTTACAGACGAAGCCGATTATATATAGTAAGGATAATAGTATGTGATCCGAATCGTGCATCTATATGTACACTCATGATTTCGCCAGCTGGTTGATACTAGTGACTAGAGAGCATTCATTCGCATGACAGAGTCGGATCCCGGATCCGCATCTTCGGCAGGTACATTACGGAGTCTCGATATGACATTGATATCTAACATATAGTTTTGAATGGAACCCACGCACCGCATACCTAGTTGTGACATATCGATCCTCCATGTGGTCTCTTTTATTGCTTCTGCGCTGAAGAACTCGATGTCGTCGAACGCCATCTTCCTCTCTGTTTCCTCGATGAAGGACCTGAAGGCCAGTGTCTCGCTTAGGCTGAAGCGTTTCTTCAGGTCCTCTATGAGAGTTGGTACCGTGGCCATAAGGTAGACTAGACGGTTTCTAGTTGAGCTGTGAAGTCCGAGCGTTCTTTTCAGAAATGTTGATTTTGTCCTATCGAGCAGCAGTAAGCCGGCATGGGGAAGATTTTCCCATACCAGTTGGACTCCGTATGAGGCAACTGGAGCAACCTTCATATCAAACAGGGCAAGCGCAGTTTTCATCGATAACTTCTGAAGGCCGCGGATGCTCGCGATGGCCACCAGTGCTTTCCTCATTCGTCCCTCGAGGTGCGCAGTGAACGATTTTCCGGAGGACGTCAGTGTTATGCCTAGATATGTGAATCTGTTGACGAACTTAATCTCCTGTCCGTTCAGGTGACTCTGATCGTCGTTTGCTAGTCTGCCTCCTCTTCTGAACTTTATGGCTTCTGTTTCCTGGCTGAGAGTATAATGCACTTCGAAGGCCAGATTTCACACTCCTGGGGATCATAGGGATCTACGTAACCTCATAAAAACTCTCGGTCGCCATCCCTCGTTGAACCACCAACGTTTCGAGAGAGAACTCCCCGCCCAATTGTATCATTTTTCATTATGAATCGCTCATTACTTGCGCGATCATTCTCGCTTGAATTTGAGGCACGCGTGTAGAGTTCCCAATCCAACGTCTGTAGATTATCAGCTACGCACACTGCTTCGAGTTGGTTCTGGATACCTTCCGTAGGCGAGGGAGGCCGCAAAATCTGGCCCGTGGGCCGTACGAGCTGCTTCGCAGGCCGCAGTGCAGAGCACCATCGCGGCCGTGCAAACTTATGGGCCGCCACAGAAAACGTATCTCAGCGAGCTCGGAGTATTCCTAATCCATGTGACATGTCTCCAAAGAGCTACATACGGCAAATATGAGGTTTCAAGATCAGGAATCGTTTCCTTGGGGTGCATGAGAAACCTGAGCTCCAGAAAAATAACGACACTTCGATGTGCCTATCGAAGAGTGAACACTCGACTCACTCGTGCACCAAGTTGAGAAGACTCACTCAGGTTGGGGAAGATCGTAGGAAATGTTGAATCTCTTTTCCATGGAAGCGATTCGGCGATTTGAAGCGCTTGTTGCGCAGGGCCCTGCTCAAACACAGTGGTCCACTCGCGGGCCGCGATTTGCCCACCCCTGGTCAAACCTCACACCCCTTTCCGAGAGACAAGATCGGAGTCTTGCTTTTTTGAGCCGGGGAGCTGTTACGAATTTGTCGGTTCGATGCCGTAAGTCAACGAGTTGTGATTACACGCGCCCTCTGTATTGTGTGAGGCAAATAATTTTCCCTGGTCCCGGATGCTCGGCAGATCTGAAATATGGACAATTTCGAAGCTCAATTCAAAAATGACTGAAATCCTCTTCGCGAACTGCCGATGCGGAAATTCATGATTCTGAACGGGGTTCGGCTGAACAATCTCCATCAGAATCGGGGCCAATGACTTCGTGAACAGGTAAACCAGAGTTCGAGCTCAACGAATCCGATTCAAGCTGGGGAGTCCCGCCAATTCTTCAGTGAGATGAAATGGTTTTCCTTCTTTGCTTGGAATCGGTTTCTCACAACCCGGCAAGGTGCCCATAGTGTCTCTTTGGGCATCGTTGGTTCCGCCATGTCGGCTCCGCGGATCGACCCTTGTTAGGTTCGATTCTGCTGTTTGGAATAGCCAGAAAATGAGTAACTTTGTGAGCAAACAGAACTCGTTTTTGTTCCCGATTTGCTGAGAATTCGTAATCAGGGGGAATAATCTGCCCCATCCTGCAGCTGCATGACGCAACTATGTTTCGTGGCTGTGTTCCGTAAATTGAATACCATGAGGTTTCTCAGACATAGGAATGGGATGAATCTGGCGACGTTTACAGGGAGACTCACGAGATTTGGATCAACTCCTTTGAGGTGCGATGTCAGCATTCCTTCGTTCACCTAGACTCTCGACGAAGAGAATCGGGGGTCCGAACGAGCATTTCCTCCAGGCTATCTACTCCGTTCTAAAGTTTCAATCAAATGAAATTTCCATTCATCGTTCTTAGTTCTGGCCTGTGGTGTAGAAGTGCACGAGATTCTCAGCTCTTAATGACATCCTCTGATACACTCTAATATCGATAAGGGAATCAGTCCGAGCGGAGAGCCTCTGGAGCCGGGAATCCAGCCACGAAGGCAGAAAGACGGAAGATCTCGGAGTGCATTCTCAATTGGCGCTTGAGACGACCGGTTTCAGATTGACCGGACCGACTCGCAAGTAACCCGCACGAGATGGTCTTCGTTTTTTTTTTAAGATGAACACTCGGGAATTTGCCGCTGCGAGAACCTCGCCATTGGAAGCTTTCACGCATGTGATCAGCTTTGGCGAGCTCGGCCACCTGCGATCCGGAAGTGCATCTGGTGATGATGATCGCTTTCCGCGGTATCGTACAGTTTCTGACTCCATGTGACCCGTTCATCTAAATCTCAAGGGGAAACTCCCCATCAGAGCCTAGGGCATGATAAACCGGGGCAACAAACTCCTCATATGAATAATCCGCTCATTACTCTCTGGATCCGCAACTATTGTATCTACTCAAGAGCTCAATCGTCGCAGCACTCAGAGGCTGGAAAATTATCATAAATCGGGACTGGAAAATAGGAAGATGAAATAGATAGAAGTGGGAGGGATTCGGAATGTCTCCCGTGTTTCGAGCCCGGACTCCCACAATGACATTGAATCAGAACTCGTCCTCGATTGATTCGTTTATTTGTAATTCAGTCGATCAAGCCAACATTCAGACACATTCAATTCTCGTTTTATTCATCGTCAGTCTGACGTCTTTCGCAGGTTTTCGGGAATCAACGCAGAAGCTCGGCTCACTCTTCAGGTTGCTTGAGTCTTGATGAGATGAATACCTCATGGAACCGCTCGTGGAATATGAACCTCCGTACCACACAGGCTTACACTGGGGCGAGCTCGACCATTCATAGATTCTCTGTTTTGCACATTCTCGACACAATCGTCGCCATCATTCGATGAACAGAACAACCAGTCAATACATCCATAGATCAGTCTATCGAGTTTCTGAAGAGTTAACGGCCCCTCGGCATCGAAGCACTTTGTGCGCCCTTCATGATTGCTACCTGCTTGTTACATCCAATAATTTAGATAGAGTCCGAAGTCGCATCGAATGCACTACCCTCCTCCCGACCAATGCGATATCCGCCTCCGGGAAGGCGCCAGGAGAAGATATTCAACGTGCGATAACCTTCAGGGCGATATGGAACCGATATTACGACTCTGAGTAGAACCCACGATCAAGGCTTGAAGCGGCATGTAACTTCATTCGTTTTTGTTCTTCTTAACTCGCAAGCTATTGGGCTTAGTTGCTGCTCCTGCTGCGCCTCCTCCCTGCTTCAGGACAGTTGAGGGCAGCCATGCGTAGTCGACGTCGCCGTCTTTCGTACCGGTTTCTGTTCGACCTGATGTCTTCTTGTTGCCGGACATGCATTGCAGAAGTAGCACGAGGCCGAGGATCACGGCAGAAACGAGGAAAACGTACAAGAAGAAGGTCTCGGCATCGAAGCTCACTTCGGGCTCCTCGACGGTCAAAGTTGAGTTGAAGACGGCTTCTCGATAGACCTTTCCTTCGGTGTCGTGGTACATGAGTGAAACCTCAAGACCCACAGGCATACCGCTGAAGACATTGTCGACATGGAACTGATAAAACAGGGAGGCTTCCTGTCCAGTGGTCAGTTTACGGCTGTACCCGATAGCCGACAAATTCTGGATCACAGAGTTGTAGTCCCCTGCGAGCCGGAAGGATGCGTCCAGTGTGTCGATATAGAGATCTTCCGTCGCTCTGTTGATGAAGCCAACCAGGATCTGCAATGCAGGATTGGCAAGGGCTCGTATCTTCAAATCGTTATGAATGGATCGTTTGGAGACTGGCCTCATCCGGCGTTGAGAGCTCTTCGCGAAGCGAAGAAGTGGGAGGAAAAAATCCAGGAAGTCACGATTCATACCTGAGCGTCCTGACCGGAGACCAGTCGATGTCCACCGCCGGGCTTCGTGAAAAGGATATGAGTGTCTGCTCCTGGATGCTTCTCGTAACCTGTGCCTTCAGGAATCATATCCTCGATGGTCTCCACCTGCTCGCTCTGTGAAGACATAAACTGACATGACACATGGAGGAAATCGTTGGCAGTCAGAATTCGGATACCACAGCGAAACTCAGCTTCATCTGATCAGTCGAGTAAGCATGGTCTACGATGTGGGGCAGTGAACCTCCGTATCAGTGTCAGCGACAACAAGATAAGGATTCCG
Source organism: Phytoseiulus persimilis (assembly GCA_037576195.1). Taxonomy (NCBI): domain Eukaryota; kingdom Metazoa; phylum Arthropoda; class Arachnida; order Mesostigmata; family Phytoseiidae; genus Phytoseiulus; species Phytoseiulus persimilis. The sequence continues at coordinate 18,452 of JAQZDE010000076.1, forward strand.
AGTGAGCCGGAAAATAAGCGCCGCATGCACATTCTCCCATTCTGCTGAGCTATGAATTCCGGCTCCGATAACAGATCCGTGATCTCTTAGCCGGGATAACAGTGAGTTAGCTCTCATGTTCTATATTACGTGATTCTTACCGACTCATCGTCATTCCCGTAGCAAAATCCTGCGAGCAGTAGCGAAGCGAATACCACGGCGAACACCTTCATTGTAATAGTTCCGAAAGAAAAGAAGCGAACCCGAGCGCAATATTCTATTCGTCCGCAACTCTTCGAACTGTCGTGCTGTCTGACTTGGACTGACCGGCTATGCCAACTTGGCCGCCGACACGACAACTCAACACAGCACAATTGAAGCATTCGGACTGGGACGGAGAGGAGCTCAGTGGCGCCAAAATTCGACACGCCAGCGGGTTTGTTGAACAATTGCCCACAGAAGACTCGAGCTTGAATACTCAGCAGGCGAAAGTTGATGGAGACATGCGGTGGAAGATGCTAAGTATGCAAGGGTTCGTCATCATCCCAAAACGGCTCCTCCAAATATGACGTTTTTCTTCTGCGCCGTCTCCTCGGAACGGAGCTTCATGTCTGATGGGCGCTTCTGAGCGAAAGTTGATTGTGAAGGTTCATCAAATCTAGGAGCTCAGACGTCAATCGGAACCTGGAATGACCTGTACACTCCTGGGTCACGGTTTTCATCCTTTATCCCTGCAGCTCCATTCCCTTGAGAGTACACAGCACCGGCGGAGCACTAGGGGCCGATGAGTGTAAATGATCGAGTCGGCCCTGTTGGCGCTGAGTGTCTTCGACCACTCTGTGGTGTCCGATGGTTGCATATTCATATTCACCCTTGGCCAGTTCGAGCTCCATCCACTATGGCCGCTCAGGGTGCTATATCAGGACGAAATGGAGTGAGACTTCTATATATTCGTTTCCGATATCCTCGGCGGAGGTGCCGCTCACACCCGATGGAAAGGTTACAGTGCCGCAGTTCGCAGACATCGTTTCTTGTTCGGATGAGTGATGTCCCGCTTATCCATCATTCGTGTGGAATCAAGAACGGATGGCATGAGCCTTCTGTGCAGGCCATGTTTCTCTCCAGTTATCGCTCAAGATCGACCACGGTGGGAGAGGGTCACATTTTTGGAGTCCTGCCTCGGCACTGTACCCAATGACAGATTTGAGTGGAATCCTTGGATATCGGAGGACAGCCGTTGCGTTTCTCCCGCTGGCCATGACGTTCCCTGGGAATTATCTCCGTGAATTTTCCGGAAGGGCCCAGTATGTCGACTGCCACCGGGTGCACAGCAGAAGGAGCCCTCAGGATCCTGATATTCCCCGAGCTCCTTCCGCCCAGTCAGGCCTGAAATCTCGTCGATTAGACTTAGCAACATCTGTTCCAGGCCCAGATCGTAACCTCGGCGCTGGATGGCGCGAAACCTCGTAACAAGGCTCCCACATGCCCCTTCCTACAATCACGGCGACTCGCCGAAGTCGACCGCCCGTGGTCACCCGTAATGCATTCATCTGAGGAATCTCTGGTAGAATTGACATGCGCCCGTCGTCTGTAACAACCGCCTGAAAAGTGTGAGCCGTGTGGATACAACAACCACCGTGATCACCACTGGCAGAAGTACGGCAGGAGCGGCGAAGAATCATATAACCTCGCCAACTTCGTTCCGTCGACCTCACCTCAAACTCTGAAGAGGAGTCAACTCTCCCACTGCCAAGGTGAGCTCTACGCGGAACCGAAGATCCTTGAGTGTTGACATCAGCCCTCCATTCATTGTCAGCAGGAAATTTATTGTGCATCCTGAGTCACGAATCATTGCCCGAACTCGGCACATGCGAATTGTGAACGCTGGGAGAACTCGCGCTCTGCCTCGGACTCCGGGCCATGTGCGGGAAGCTGCTTCTTCATATACGCGTCGCTTGTGTTCAGACGTGTGAAACACTATTTGCCATAGCTTGAATTTCCACGACAGCATCTATGAAACGCCCTCCTTATTCGCGAATCACGAACAGCTTGAAATAAGTTCTCGCAGCTAGCTGTCGCCAGGCGATCTAAAGGTTTCTGGTATGCGATTGTTTCTAGGCACGATGGAAGATTACGAGTCCGTGCTGCTGGTGAAGAATGAAGTTTTCATATACAAAATCCCACCTCTCACGACGAATAAAGGTTACAAGGTAACTTCTTCAGATCTCTGTCTCCCATTGAACACTGCTCATGTCAGGGTTCGATTGAGAAATTGAAAAATGTATAAACTGCACTCATCCACCGCAATGAGAGCCCGAATAGTCCCCACTCTTCTCCATACCAACACAGACTTCTGACTTTTCATCAGGCATCCGACTGGAAATTAGATCAACCGGATTGGACTGGTAGGCTCAAACTGACTGCCAAGGGAACCGACTGCGTCTTGAAGCTGGAAGACAAAAACTCCGGTGGGTTGCTGGTTCTTAATCAATCTCATGGCTCACTGAGGAATCCCCGTCTCATGGCACATTGATTCATTTTTTCAGGTGAGCTTTTCGCCAAATGCCCTGTTGACAAGTACCCGGGTGTTGCGATCGAAGCAGTTACGGACTCTTCGAGATATTTCGTCGTCAGGCTGCAGGACGATGGCGGGAGGAATGCTTTTATCGGAATGGGTTTCGCTGACAGGTATGACTTCGTACGAGTTTCCATGACGCATTCCTCCAAGCGAATCGAGTCAAGACAATCATTTCATTCCATAGGAGCGACTCCTTCGACCTCAATGTCGCGCTCCAGGATCATTTCAAATGGGTGGAGAAATCGCAAGACATTTCCACCGCAGAAGAGAACAAAGGACCGCCGCAATTTCTCGGTTTCAAAGAAGGCGAGACGATCAAAATCAATGTCAACATCGGGAAGAAAGGGGGCACCAGCCGACCGCGAGCAGAAAGGAGTGCTGCGAGCTCGGGCGGAATTTTGTTGCCTCCTCCTCCGGGCGGCATCAAACTGCCTCCGAGTGCGTCGGCGGCTCCAGTGCCCGCCTCTCAACCGCTAACAGATAAACCGGCTGCGCCCCCAGCGGGAGACAATTGGATTCAGTTTTGAGTGACTTAGATAGGACACGCGAACAATCTGATTTTGACGTCTCTGCTGGCTTGTACATTGCGCACATCGGGCCGACTGGAACGGAGGTTGTACATAATTATCCGCACTTTGATAGGCCGCATGAATGAGCACGGTACGGTACGTCTTGCTGTTGACGGAAAACTGTTCATGTAACTGTTCTGCAATCGTTTAGCCGGAAGGTGGTTGTTCCGTGATGTTAGACGTCGCTCTCCCAGCGGCTGCGTAGGCGAAATGCCAGCGTACTCTGAGGATAGCGAGCAAATGCTCCACAAGTGCAGTTATATTTGGCTGGCGGGGAACTCGGAAAACTTTCACAGGCTGAATGCTCTCGAATCCCCTCGGAATCAGGATAATTCATGTTCTCGGACGAGTTCTGGAATCGGTCAGAGTTATCCGATCGGGACGACTAATATGGCTACGAAACCCTGACTGTGCTCTTCCAAATGAGCAATTAAATGCACCTGTCATTGCATCAAGTCATCAGTTCCTTCGAGCGAATCTCTTAGCGGGGAATCGGGGCAGGTTTCCGTGCTCCGGAAAAGAAGTTCGTTTACTGTAGCACTGTAAGTAGGACTGTTTGGGTTCGATTCAAATCTCACTCAGCTCCTCACGCTCAACTTGCATTGAGCCTTCGGATCAGTGGAGCATGTGTTTCACAAGGACTAGCGAGGCAATATGTTTAATCAAGTGTGCTATCATTCAAAGAATCGTAACGCTGTCAGGTGGGAGTGCATGGAGTCTTTTATGGTTTTTCCAGCCGCAAAACTAGCTAATGAATCGGCAGCGTAATATAATGACTCAAAACCTAAAAAATAAATTCACTTGTAGCTGTATTATGGCTTTTCGCCGGAGGTGTTCTCACAACAGTTGACAGCCACGAATGATAACAATCCATGAAGCTATTGTGAATCGAAAGAGAGAGACATTCACGGCTGGAAGCATGGCGCAGTGAGTCTAGTGAGCGAAAAATTCATGTCTGATTTCTAGTTCCCGATTCGATCTGACATGAACTCATATCTCTGAAGCGATTTCTCTCTCCATTCTGGACCACTCCAAGTCCAATGGGTACACGCATTGATCACAGCCATAGCCATCGTTCTGAACTCTGAAGCACGGAAATCCAAATATTCCGCTCGAGCAAGGGGCCAGGATCGAGACGAAATCGCCTCTGGACTTGTCGACTCTGTCACTTGTCGCTATCGGGACAGCGCCTCGTCCGCCCAGCCTTACACCGAAGTATAAAAGGGGATAGTTTTTCTGCCGGGGCACCCCGAGCATCATGAACATATCATCGGCCTCAATACGCGTCGAGATCCCGAAAGTACCAACGTGGAACCATCCTGTTCGAGGAGAGCCGGTTTGTAGATTAGCTGGAATGCTTGCGCTTTGGAGTCCGGAACGAATGAGAGAGATGGTGTCAAGTTGGTCGCTCGACCGATTTATGTACTCATCCGAAACATGAGAACTCCCAGTTCACTGAATTCGTCCTCCCTCTCTTGACCCATCAGCTCAGCTGCCGCTCTCAAATAAGACTGATTCTATGACAACGTTCACGGCTTCTGTTTCGTCCCTTCGGCCGCTTCGTGCTTGACCACTTGGAAGTCCTGAAATGACAATAGTGTTGGCGTCCTCCCCTCACAACTCCTTCCACTCGAGTACCAGTAATTTCCGAGGAACTTTGATGAGATGTGGCCCACATCGTGTGGGCTTGTAACGAGCTGATACTTGGTATCGGGTTCGCACGATCATCGCAGAAATCGCACAGGAATGAAAACGCAAATCTCACCTTAGTTAGCAACCACGCCAAGAACATATCATAGATCACGGATAAACCGCACACGAACAAGAATCGGAACTTGGGGGCAAGGAAGTAGAAGTTCAATGACTGAGCGGGAACGTATACAAACCTGCAATGGGAATGTAAGCACAAGATCAGGCGACGCCGAGTTTTGTCGGGAATACCACCTGATTGACTGAAGCATTGTGCCAGTTCGACGTACCAATCAGCGACACAGATGAACTTTATCTTCTCTTTGAAGTCATTTTTGCATTGCTCCACAGTTTTACCTTGAAGCTTCCCGAAGGCCACAAATGTGTACCCTGCAATAGATTGGTTATCTTCATTCGCAACAACCTCAGGACTGGAGCTGTGGATTCTGCAGATGTCTGCCTGTCTCCACACCTGAGGAAGTCAACGGGATGGCCCAATGGCGCCAACGTCTACTATGGATCTCTGAGAATACCGGCGGCACGTTTTTCAGACCAGGTGGACGGAACTGTACACAGTGAGGGATCACGTCACGGTAACCTAAGCGGCAGAACTCTGGAACTCGAGGGTACCTGCGAAAACGGGCGTGCCGGCGCACTCGCACAAGAGCTTACTCCGGATCATGGGCCAACTTCTTCCCGGAAAGCGTTTGTCTAGGAACTTGTACCACTGGTGCCCTATGATTCCAAATCCGGCGCCCATTATTGCCATGTTTTCTGTAACGGGGACAGTCATCATGATTCTGCGGATGACGTTTCGTCGAATTCCATTGAATGCACTCGAAGAAGAGGAATACTCACTGGTCCGCTGCCAGTCATGGGGACCGTCTCTGGTGACTTTCTGTGCGAGTATGTCTCCCCCGACCATGAACGCACTCCCCAACGCGAAATTCGTGAACAGCAAGTACTCATTGAAGGCTTTCTGAGCGAACTTGGAGATCATCGTAAAACTTCGTGTAGCTTATGCGAACCTCAAGGAAGAGCACCCACGCGCGATGAGAGGAAGTTATCGAGGATGACAGTGCTCCGGAGTACCGGCGCTTATCTGATGGCCGCTCGCGCAACAGTTTGTTCTTGATACTGACTCGCCTGCGGACCCGATCGACCCGGCTCAGCTTTCGAGTCTTTCGAGTCCACTCCCGTCACAATGAGTGAAACGTCCCTGAACAGTCGATCTTCGACACAAGCCCCTCGTGGATAGAATTCTCGAGTGATGCTTTCCGTGCCGCGACCTTCGTGAGAGGAGTGCTCCGTCGTCTGCTCAGGAGCCGTGGCACCACTCGATCCGCAGAATCGACTTCTGCGTTCGTTATCGAGCAACGTATGACTCTGAGAACTGAGGTTCCAGCTATCAGCTGCTCGGCAGATAGAAGTGGGATTCTCACTATTGCTCCGTGCCGACGAGGAACGCCGAGCCTTCGGTGCAATGCGTTCATGAGCTGCCCGCTCTCTCCTATTCTTGCCTCGAAAACAGACCACCACACTGTCGTTTGTTGCAGTGAGCTAGAGCAGCAACTCGGGAGAGCCAGGCAAAGATTGAAGAAGACTTCGTCCTATATCTCAGTCTTCCTCTACAAGGGGTTGCTGTCTACGTTCTGTAGTGGCGTGGTCGTCGATGGTTCTCATCTGCTCCTGTGAAGCCCCGACCGTTGTCTGTTGCTCGAATCCAGTGGAAAG
>JAQZDE010000077.1:0-25000 GCA_037576195.1 Phytoseiulus persimilis
GGGCAACAAGCGAAATTCTCTCAAGGTATCTTCGTTTACGAACACCAATACACCTCCTGCAACATCCCCTGTTGGCTGATAACTGTTGAGAGTTTCTCAGGAGAACTTTATCTAACGTCACTTGCGCGATTGATGCTTTGAGCCTGCTTGCAACTCGTTCTTCCTCGCCGCAGCTCGACCTCCACAGAAACTCATTTCGGAATCCGAAGCGTCCTTGTGAACACCAAGCATGCTCAAGAGTTTCGGGACCTTCATCTTGTGCATGCTCCGCCTACTTCGGTCCCTGTTGAACAGTCGCGATCTCGACAGATTGTCGGGATACTCTACACTAGGGCTCTGTCAGAATATTCTTCAGTGATCCATGAAACCCTATCACAAACTCATGAACCAAGCGAGTTTTAGTGATTCAACTCTTGGAAGTCGTCAGGTCTTTTCTCTTCCCCCTGCTAACCGCGGCTCTCTTTCTGTTTTGTTCATTTTTGGTTTCTTGGCGTCCTCGCGAAGACCTAAACTAACTCTTGCCTCGAAAAGATCGGGATCCGGTGAAGGTGCGGAACGTTAATGTTGGGGTGCTGCCATACAAGCCGACTCTGTTCACCGTTACCACGATTCCACCTCGTTCATGACCCCTCATCCAAAACTAACGCCGTCCGAAGGGGAGCACCTAAGAAATCCCTTGCTAGCCGGTTTGTCTGCACACCAAAGGAGACAGCACCGTGTCAACCAGGTTTGTGGGGTCGCTGCTTCTTCTTTGTCGTGTTTCTGTCTTCCCCTTGGTCCGTTTCGAAACGCACGAAAAATCTCAGAGCTGGTCACTCCCGAAGTCTCCTTAGCCTAGTCTTCTACCACTCCGCTTTGCAATCGCCTTTGCTAGTTCTTCTGCGTCTCTCAGCAACAGACGAACGTACCGCCAACGAACCGGTTGTGCGTAGCAGGGTTCCGCAGCAGGCTGGGGTCATACACGCTAACTTGATTACAGGCTTCCGTCGATATGCCTGCTGCGTTTCCACCGCCCCCTCCGCCGCCACCGAGTCAGAGCCACGTCGGAGGACAGAACGCTTCGCCCGCTCAGAGACCTGCTCCACCTGTTGCTCCTTTAGCTTCCTTCGAAAAAGCTACCATGTCGTCGAGCGTTCGAAAAAGCTCCGACGTTTTGGCCTCTGTAGACAGCTCGCTCACAAAGCCTCCGAGGTAAAACATGAGCATCCCTAGATCCATCGGTCGTTTCAAAAGCCGTTCGTTCAGCGTTTTGAGTCGAGCCCAGCCATCCTTGACACTCTGCGCCTGCAGGACTACATTCACATCTTCTCTTTTGCCCTCGGATCTTTCACTAGCCGCCGAAGATTGAAATGGAATACGTGCAACCTACTCTCGAGTCTCTACGGGCAACTCCTAGTGGTCGTAACTGCCATCCTAATGCTCACCGAAGTAATGGAAAACCCGATGCCTTTACTCTCATTCCATGTGAGTTTCCTCCGGATTGTATCTTGATGATACGAAGATATTTTGATTCGATGTCTCATACTGCTGTCAATCCCGGATCAGCTCAGGCCGTCGAGTCCGGATGGTCAATCGAAGGGTTTTAGGTCAGAGTCTGTCTTCCTTCCATACCAGGGATACCTGTATGCGTACCTGATTGGTGGCTCGTGTTTGTTCCTGCTTTTCATCTACATTTCATCGATACTCGACAAATGTCCATCATTCAGCAGCCCGTCGCCATCACATAGCTCCTCATCATCGTCTCTCTCAGACGTGGAGACTGCCACCTACCGAGGAACCACGTGTGGCGTCGGCACTCGCAAGCTGCACAAGTGCCCCGTCGAAGTTAGCTGCTATCTTCGCGTTGGGCTTCTCGGTGCGTCACGAGAGATTTACCCAATGGTTCAGGAGATGCAAGTCCCGGTGGAGACAACGTGACGAATCTCATCACACAAATTTCCCTCTAGTATTCGGTCTCGGAACGCTGATAGCCGTCGGACTGGAGCTCAGCAGCGTTTTCACGCTCCAAACTCCGTGCTCAGACACTCTGAACCTGTCGATTCCAGTTCTTCACGCCTGTTTCGCTTTCATGCAGATGCATTTCCTGTTCATCAATGTACAGGTAATGAATACATGAGGAAAAAATCGAAGCCGATTGGAGGGAGCGGGAAGGCCTATTCCGACTCGAGAAAACCGTCACTGATCATTCCGCAAGACGATCGCTGTCCCTGAGTGCTCTCCTATTCGCCCGCAGCATGCCTCGGATACCATGGGCTGTCTCCGGCACGTGGCACTCATGCACCTGATCGCAACCAACGTGGCTGTTTGGTTCCGACTCGTGCTTTGGGGTGTTTACCAGGAATGGATCGGCTTCAGTCATAGATCACATGCCGCCGACATCATATTTCCTCCAGCGGATTTCATGCATCGCGAGCATGTTCTTGACAAGGAGGGAAACCACAAAGTTTTCGGTAAAGACTACGGTTTCGGTTACGAATCAACGTTCCCGCGTCGTCTGGGTCTCTCTGCTGACTGGTACTCATCGAGCTTCGTCTAATTCCCAGTGACAAAAGAATGCCTTTGGCAAACAGAAGAAGACGCCGCTCCCGAACGCTATCTACTTCTGGACTCTTGTCTTCGGAACAGTACTCTGGGCCACATCTGGCAGAAAGCAATGCCTTTCCTGACGCCGTTCATTGCGCAATACAGCGTCGTGGCTATTGTTGTGTTGTACGTCGTGTGGGATAGCTACCACTCTGTATGCTCTCGCCAAGGTGGGCTTCCGAGAACTAAACTAAGATGAGATCAGCCAGGAAACGGTTTCCGCCCGATGCTTCCAATCCGAAATGCTCTAATGTGCTTCGCTTGCAGCAGGCTGCACTCAATCATATACCGTCAGCAGCTATCCCGCTCGAGGGTCAAGCGGAGGTTCATATGACACTCTCCGGAACAGGAACAGAAATGCCGACTGCCAAGGAGGTTCGAGAGGACTGTTTCTCGGCTTGCTGGTTTTGGCCTCAGGTGAGAACCTCAGCTCGAAGTCTCTGTAGCGCATCTCTCGCATCGTCCGCTGTTCTCTGTGTGCGCCAATGCTGTCGCGAGTTTCAAAGCCGTTCCTGAGGTCGTGCACCGAACGTTCCAGGAATCATTGTCCTCATCCTCTACTTCGTACTGAGTCAAGAAGGCTTGGAGGCAGACACGTTCATGGCAACCAGTGTCCTGCATGCCGTCATTGAAGCCCTTTCAGCTGCAGCTTCGCTGCTCGGTCTGCTCCAGATCGCTTCACTACCAGTCAGACATAGTCGGAGCAGTAACCTGTCCGTGCTGCTGCACCGCTTCGGAATCATCGCTGTTATAGTTTTTGCAGCTTTCTCGTGCGTGATAGGAGCCGCTAAGATCCAAGACATCAATCACGCTTTATTAATCATCGACGGCGGTGCTATGTTGGTACACGCCATCGCTCAAAGTTTATTCGTCCAGGTGTGTGGAGACCACTCTTTCGATTTTTGTGGAAGAATCTGTAGAGAACGATTCGTATATATTTATATATATATCGATGTGCATAGAGGACTTCCATCATTCTTCTTCAACACCATTGGTGGAGTTCTCTAAGTCTGGACCTCCATCCGCAGGAACTCGACACCCGACAAGCTGACCGCAAGAACTGCCGCAAGGGCTTGCAGGTGGTGACATTCCTGGTGTTCGCCAACCTTGTTCTTTGGCTGATGGAGAGCTTTACGAATCAGAACTACTTGAATAACGAACTAGCCCGCGAAATGTATGGCTCTCTCACGTGGAGTATCGTAGCGCGAGTCTCGACACCTCTCGTCATTTTCTTCAGATTCCATTCGTGCGTGTTCCTGGTTGAAGCTTGGCGCAGATCCAGGGCACACTGCGGATAGGGCACGGTTTGCAGAGCTGCCCTATGCGGAGCAACGAGACGTCGCTGTAGAAAATCAGGGACAAAAATTGATTGTCGTAAATGCAGGTTTTGACGAACGGGTCCATCTCTCTGAGAATATACCCCATACGATCACCGACCCGATTAGAGAACATAAGCAATTAGGAGTACACTGGGGTCGGCATGCACCATCACAGTGGCTTGGTCTACATAAAATACTCTGCGTCAAGCATTGAATACTGCATTCAGGAGCAACAGCTCGTCGGTGTAGTTAGCAACCGAACTCGAACATCCGACCTTCTCCACTCACGTTGACGCAACACCCGGACAGTAAGACAGCGAGGTGGTCTTCGAATGGGGATAAACACATGAAGATCGCTATTCTCGCTTCACGGGCTGGTAGTCACAGAATCACGCACTCGGTCAACCATACACCTGCCGCATCCGATTAGCAGCATTCTGCATTGAGAGTGACATTAGGTTGGTTCTAGAAATCAAATATGACAATGGCTGATGTGTGCTGCTCGAAGCCATCGGTGGCCCTTGCTCGTACAGGCTGACAGAGAGCGGCTCGTTCACGTGCCTACTCGGCCGTGAGTGGACAGAAGTTCATCTACTGAGAGCGATAGCGAAACTGATGGGCTCTGCCGCACCACGGAGTGCGCAGGCCAAGTAGCACTCTCACGGCAACTGACAGAATAGATCAAAATTTCTTAGCGATTCCGCTTCAAATTCAGTCGTTGATTTCTTGATGTGCGGCACAGAAGATGAGTTGCATTTAAAGGGATTCTGACTTTGAACGCATTCTCGGCGTGATGCGACATCGCCTTGAAGCTCCCTGTTGGAACGTTGTAGTTATTGGAGTTTAGGACACTCCTCATAGTCTGATTGGAACCTTTAGGCTGAAGTGTCAGGTTCCCTGTTCATTTCTCATTTCATCCATCGGCCGTACTATACTCAAATCATAACTCATCTTCGGTCGCTGCCAATATGAACACGAACCGTCTCACACATAAAACTGTGTAGAGAGGAGCGGCACTTCGAGATGTGACGGAATCTCCAACTCATATCCTGAATGTGGACATATGCGAACGCACATTGGGAGTTTGATGGGAAATGGACGCCGCATGCCATTTGAAAGCAGCTGGGCTTCGTAAGAAAAGTATGCACCATTAGCTCCGACTTCAAGTACGCAGACAAATAGTAGGATCTGCTCAGGTCTCATCCGATCACAATACCGTTCATATTTGGAAAATGGAGAGAGAAATCCAGAGCATGGATCGTGCAGGCAACATCTGCAATCACACCATGAGCTGCGAACTTTCGGCGACCCTCAATAATTCATCCGATTCCCCCACTTCTGCTCCTCGGACTGAACGACATCTCGTAAGCAATTCCCTCGCTTCCCTCTGGAGTATTGGGAACGGTCTGAACGGATTACGATCAACACATACCGAGTGAATTCCACAACTGAGTGCATCAAGACAACTTCGTTGTCGGGCGATTCGAATAAAAATTGTTCACATGAGTTTCAAAACTTGTCTCTCTTTCCCTCCCTCTTTCTCTGGCACGCTCAACATGAGCACAGTGACCGATATTCCCCGAGCGGCCAAGGTATCGGAGAACTTGGCACCGCTGACTTGGGTCAAGCTGATGACATCTGAGAGTACTCCAAGGTTTCAGAGAGCCTCAAGAATATTCCTCACTGTCCACCGCTCCTCAGTATTACCAGAGAGGTGAAGCCGGCTCGTTCGGTCAACGTTACTCGCGGTGATCAAGTGTTCGCGTATCGTTCAACAGAAGAATGAAAACTCCGTCTCGATAGTGAACTCGCGCATGCTGTCCCTATCTCGCTCCCTCTCCTCTCTCTCTCTCTCTTTCTGATCACCAAATCGCTTGCTCTCCAGCAAAATCTTCTTCGAGTGGAAGGGCATGACAAGCGTTACGACCGTTGCTATGCGTATCGTCGGAATTCTCAGTGATTACTATGAGGCTTTCGGCCCTGAGCGAGTGGAGGTCATGAAGAGTCGCCATGATGCAAACTTCAGTTTCGCCGGTTGAGCCGTCCCATGGCTGGCATCAGCACGATTTTCCCTTGAAACTCTTGGAAAGCCTGGAATCGGTTCATATGACATATTTTTGGAACCTTGAAACTTTGAACCCGTCTATAAGATGTGCTTTGCGGCATCTCAAATTGGGGAGTTGAGATCGTGTGATTGAACTGCCGAGAACATTAACCGATGTTCATGAGCGACTCATCAGACGTTCAGGTATGAAGGAAAACAGCAGAGCACCAGCTAGCCGGCCAGTCGCAGAAGACAAGCGACCGCAAACGAAACTTGCGCTGCGACCCCAGGACTCCTGGGCCAGGAGGTAATACCGGGATGAGCTGTCTCGGTCGTGGAACGGAGACTACGAGATACGCGGATGGTGTGTGCACGGCAAATGAACCGGCATTTGCTGGAGATGGTGAATCTGAGCGAGAATCGCGAACATTTAACATATCGCTCAAGATGGTAAGCGTACGCCACCAACTTCCTCTCATTCTACTCACTGATCTCCGCTGTTGTTACGTGGGTGTGCTGAATCACTTTCAAAAAACTTCTTGGCCTGCTCACAGTCAGACATTTGGTTCGTGTCTGAAATTCTCCTCCACATCTCTTCAACGGTAGAATTCGAGACTGACTCCTTCCGTGAAGAAATGTGTTCTCCTGAAATTCGACTTCTTCCACATTTCACTGATGAAAACTGGGCACTATATGAGGGCTGCGTTGATCCGGAAGTTGCGTCCCTTCCCGATCTCCTCAGTTTGGTGTTGTACCAAGGCGAGTCTGAGATGGATTCTGTTCCGGAGAGATGATTCATGGCTCAAAGCCAGCTCGTGGCCTTCAATTCTTCAAGTGTGATCCAATTAAAGCTGTGTACCTTCAGAGATCATGGGCGACTCCCGGTTCGAACAGGTATGGAGCGGATTCTCAACCTTCAAGTATTGATCCGGTTGGCGCCCTACTCAGTCTACACATTTTTTGACATCTTCCGCGGAGCTTTCGCGCTGCTCTGCGATCTCTATTACGAGGTAACATGGGCTGCGGAAATCTCCCATTTTCCTCCCTGCAAGTCTGAAGATGTCTCCCGAAGCGGGTGAGCCACCTCGTTCTGAAATTCGCCTGTCCAAGCCTCTCACCAGCCATGGAACCATGGTTTCAGTCATCGCTTTCTCGATGGCTCGCCAGAGCCCCTGATCAGGTCGAGCACCCATCTGCTCACCTTCTACACCGACATCTGTAATATCGTATCGTCCGTTTTCATTCATTGTGGTCTCCTCGGCTGAGTCTGATGCTGGACGAGACGTGTGGGATTATTCTGTGTTGAGTCGGGTATCTCTGATTCCTCAACCAGAGAGCTTGCCCGGTTGCTGCGCAAATGGGAAAAGTTGCGTTCAACCTCTTCGATTAATTTGAATCCCCGCGCGCGCTCGCCATGGCAGCAAGGCGGCATGAGAGTAGCGCTCGCAGAATCGAAACCACTCGTTCTGCAAGTCAGTCAGCCGGTGTTGTTTTTCTCTCGTCATCGTCTGTCCGTGGATGAGTTGCGCTTTGAAGAATTTTCTGCAATAACTCCAAACAGTGACAATGGCGCGACGCTACGATTCCCGCACAACAATCTTCAGTCCTGAGGGGCGGCTCTATCAGGTGGAATATGCCATGGAAGCGATTTCTCACGCCGGAACCTGTCTCGGGATTTTGGCGACCGATGGCATTGTGTTGGTCAGCGAAAGGAGAAATACCAATAAACTTCTAGATGAGGTAAGTTTGGCTGTTTCGGACATCAGCCACTTCGAATCACCCTCTGCATCAGGTAATACCGGGATGAGCTGTCTCGGTCGTGGAACGAAGATTACGAGGTACTCGGATTCGAGCGTGCACGAGAAGTTAACCGGCATCTGTTGGAGAAGGGTATTCGAATATCTCGAAGAGCTGTTGATCGAGCGCTGTATTCTCACCGAGCGCGCTCGTCGTCATTCGATTTCAGAACACGATTTTCTACATGATCGTTACAGGTTTTCACGTCAGAAAAAATTTACAAGCTGCATGAAGACATGGCTTGTAGTGTAGCCGGTATCACGTCGGACGCCAACGTTCTGACCAATGAGCTCCGTCTTCTCGCGCAGAGGTAAGCTAATTCATTATTCCAGCCTTCAGCTGATGTTCTCTGTCTGTTGCACCGAACGAGAGTGGTTGGAGAGGACGGTTCTTCTGAGGGATTGCCGGCTTGGCCCTGTGCGGCTTATGGTACTCACTCGCCCCGCTTGCCATCACAGATTCACTCAGGCTGATGAATGGCATTCGTTTCCACAGGTACCTCCTACAATACGGTGAATCCATTCCCTGTGAAAGGCTCGTTTCCTGGTTGTGCGATATCAAGCAGTCGTACACCCAGAATGGAGGGAAGAGACCTTTTGGAGTTTCTCTACTGTACATGGGCTGGGATAAAGAATACGGTGAGTGGTGGATAGAATTAGGGTTTCGCGCGAGATATGGAGCTCGGAAACCCATCGTAGTTTTGCAGTCGGAGTGCGAAGTTCGAGGAAGAAAATTTCATCCACAGGGTACCAACTGTACCAGTCGGATCCGTCCGGGAACTACAGTGGCTGGAAAGCAACGTGCATCGGAAACAACAGCCCCGCAGCGATCTCTGTTCTGAAGCAAGAGTATAAAGAAAATGAAACGACTCTCGAGCAAGCCTTGGCGCTGGCCGTGAAGGTTTTGGCGAAAACGTTGGACATGACGAAGCTCACGGCGGACAAGGTTGAAATCGCTACCCTGAAACGAGTCGATAACAAGACTAAAATCAGCATTCTTCCAACAGCTCAGGTCAGTGCCTTCATCGTTACTCAGTCTGATTCGTCATCTTGGATTGTATAAGGAATACTCTGCGCTGGGTATCCCAACGCTGACTGGAGTCCTGACATTCTACCCCTTGTCATTGAAGGTACAAAAGTTGATCAAGACACACGAAGAAGAGGAGGCGAAATTAGAGGCGGAAAAGAAGGAGAAAGAGCGGCTTGCGAAAGAACAACAGGGACAGGCTACGAAGTAGATTCATTTCTATTCTGTAACTGGAATCAGTTTAATAATAAATGATTCCCTGTAATTTTTTATCCAAACATTGAAGGAAGGTTTTAATGCTTTGGCTCATGCCAAATCTGTTCTTGAACTCGGAAGGAGCTGTTTCCGAAATCTCGTGCAACGTTTCCCCCGGTATTTATTTGGCCGTTCCAGATTCAGTAGATCATCAGTTAGGCCCACCTCGGTGATATATCTCCTTCTTCCCATGTATAAGACTCTGGTGTTTCAAAACTTCATTCCTGGTTACGAAGCGGGCAGTGCAATCCGTGCACGCGAAAAATGTTCGGGAGGTCTTCTCTTGAGTATGCTTCTTGAGGTGGTGGCATATCGTTATTGCGCTACGAGCACTGAAGCTGCACCGATGACAATGGTAACGGCCGTTCACTTTGGTGTTGACGAGGTCTTTGATTCTCATATGCATGACGCTGTGTTTCTCGTAGTCATACTGGGAAAGCGGGGTAGGGAAATGTACATGATTGGTCCCGGAATAGTTCTATTGAACGGGAAAATACGTATCAACCAACCTCGTCTTGCGTGATGAACGAACACCTATCGCAAGCGTACGTCTGAGAGTGACTTGTTCCGGAGCTCTCGATGATAGGCTTGCAGTGCTCCATCTCAAAATGCCGGCAAAAAACGTCTACCGTCGGAAAGGTTTCGCGACACCGCTGACAAACAAAAGGGTCAACTGCAAATGTGAGTTCGGAGTTTAGTCTTATGCAACATCGGTGGATCAAATCAAACCACTAGAGAGAATATCGCCGTGCTCACAAGTTAAGCTTCCGGGCTGCTTGGGCTTCTTCTTCGGCGACAAGTCCCTCTCCTTCGATGGAGATATAACGTCCAACTGTGTTGACGGGCTGAATTCTGCAAGACCCCACTGGATCGTTTGAACTTTGGAGATTCATACTGAGTTTACCCTCTATGCGATCACTATTGCAATCTGTCATATACAGCCGACTGGAACGAAACCCCATTGACGAATTTGCGCTCCTGACGAAGCGATAAAGCGAGGGACTTCTCCGATATTCCTCAAACTCCCATACGCCCAAAGGTCTATGCGTACCTCCCGTGTCTCCTTCAGCTCGCTCGTTTGGAGATTGCGAGCCTGAGTTCAGCACAGCGTAGTTCGGTCTCTTCGCCGCTCGAGAGCTGCGTCTTTCATTCTGGATCGAAGTGTCGAATTTTCATCGCTCAAGATTGATCGGTAACGGAATCTCCACTATAGTATTTAGTCGCTTCTTTGCGTTATTTCTCAATGTGGATGCACCCTCCACTATTATCACACAAAAATCGGGTTATTGGACTGATAAATGATGATGGGAGGGACTCTGAGTCAACATTTCATAAGACTTCTCAGTGAAAGCCATTGTTCAACCGCTTGGCGTCGCATTATGAAATCGAGATCGTCGAACATCAAGGAATATCATAAGCTTTGAGCGAAAGAACCTAATTCATTATTGCGCACCGGACTTGGGTCCCGAATGGTTATGGTGACGATTTCGCTGAGTCGCGCCTGAGCTTGTTCCGGCTGGACTGCCCGGGTTGTCTCAAACGCAGGTGGTTCCGTGATTGTTTTCCCCAAATCGATGTCCGGCTCCGGATCTTTTTGTAGAAGACGGACGTATCCTCGCACCTTCACAAAATATCCAGGTTTCAGTCTGCAGCTCTATACTCGAATATAAGACAGCTTGTAAAGAAGTTATACGCTGGAATGAAGCATTTGATCGATTTGCGCACCGTATCCCGACTCCGATGCGCGGCTTCGCGACGACTTCGTAGTGAGTTTGCAGACAATCTTGAATGTCTAGAGCCGAAGGAGGATTTCTTCAGAACAGCCGGTTTCCTCTTCAACTCATGACCCGCTGTAATTCAATCTGTTGTCATCCACGAGCTTACGGCCGAACGAGCAATTTCGAGGCTCGTGCATCAAGAATTGTCCATCAATAGAGCTGTAATCGGCTCTAATTGTGCGCAAAATCGGGAACTACATCCCGGTTCTCAGCTGGCCAAATGTGTCTGATGCGCAAAAGATGATCTGTCGCTCAATCTGACATTGAAGAGATTTTCTGGACCTATTCCTACCCATTGAATGTCGGAGAGAAGATCCTTAGCGGAGTGATTCACCTAAGCCGAGCTTGCCGTTGTCCTAGATCCGCATAACGCTGGCTGCAAGGGCATGTCGCTTCGAGCTGCTTCAGAAGCAATCTTCGGCTTCAAACCAATCAGCGACTTCGATTCGATCGCACATAGTTGGAACTCTGACACCCGGCTCAAACCGCGATCAGCCGTTCTCTCGAGACCCAAACAGATTCTCTCTCGATTCTCTTTCTCAAACCAAAATGGCGGCTTCCAAGGGACCTGGCAGATGAAGAATAGACACACGAAGAATCAACGAACCAGCGCCAACAAAAGCTAGATCACCGCCGCCGACCTGACTACCGCACGAAGGGGAAGACTAGTATTCTATAAAAACCGATCCCACAACTCCCCCTGATCAAGTGGCGCCGAACATTTACGGTTGGAGATTTCTGTTCCTGCTGCGGACTCGACTTGAATTCGCACTTCCGTGCTTTCGTTCGTTAGGAGACACTCGCAGACCCAGGTGAGTGTCGTCATCCCGGTCCGAAACGTCAGAAGCGAAACTGCTTTTCGTGCAACTGCTCGTGGTCGGTATATTTCAAACCTCATTCTGTTGCGGAGAATCTTCATGTTTCCGGCGGACACTTTGTGTGGAAAATGAAGTGAATCTGAGAGGACCCATTCACGGATTGCCCGGATTCTCAGACCCCACTCTAAAGCCGCCTAAAAGAATGTTGATCGAATATTAAGCGGGCAATTCCATTTTACCCCATTTGCCCCGGAATATTCATCTATGCGCGTATCCTATCCTATCACCTACTTTGAAGTCCTCGATTCGCGTCCATTCTCGATTATCCCCATTCCTGGAGATAACTCCGATCTCTCAGAGTTGCTCCGAGGGACCGTAGAACTCGAATTAATGAATCATTTCACCAACGTCGGAAGTAGGAGGGCGCATGAAGTCGAATAGATGAGTACCTCCTCTTGAGCCGGCAGACGAAGCGACCAGGTCCACGATGAAGCGGGAGAAAACTCAAATCATACTCAAAGAAGAGGGTAATTTCTGTTGTTGCAGTTAAAATGTCGGCGTCGAAACCTCTCATGCTACGTATAAGAACCAGGGAAGGCCAGCATCGAGTCGATTGTCTCACCAGCGACTCAACCCTTGCTGAGCTGAAAGCAGTGCTGCTCTCATTGACAGGTGTCCTCGTAGACAGAGTTCTAGCGGGCTATCCTCCATCGGCTATTAATCTCGACCAAGAGTCTAGGACACTTGAAGAAGCTCAGGTCCGCTCGGGAGACATTCTCACAGTAGAGGTACGTGGATCGATGATGAACCTTGATCAAACGAGAGCTTCGGGGAGCAGCGCCGACGGTGTGAGAAGAACTGCTCTCTAATCCTTCGTTTTGCAGTCTCCCAATGCTGCCAGAGGTGCCTCAGGTTTCTCTATGAAACAAACAGAAGCGAAACCGACAGAAGAATCCAACAAGACTGCTCCAACAGCCTCCGGCGCAGGGCCGGAAACCGCCGCCGGGATTTTGATGCGACGAGTCGTTCCTTCAAATAACTCCTGTCTTTTCACTTCTGTCTACTTCGGCATTTCGGGGGGCAAGTTTGATATAAGAGCGGGAGCAGATCTTCGTCAAATAATCGCTGAAGCTGTGGCTGGAGACCCCATCACCTACAACGAAGCATTTCTCGGTAAAATATAAGCCCGTGTTCATTCTGCCCAAGTGAACAAGATCGAAGATCGTCGCTGATGGGGAAGGTCTGGAGATTCGGATCTTCGAATCGCTCCTGTTCATCCTCAGGCAAACCGAACCGAGAATACTGCACATGGATACTGAATGAAGATCATTGGGGAGGCGGCATCGAGTTGGCTATTCTTTCGAAACATTTCCAAACCGAGATGGTGGCGGTCGACACGCAAAACGTTCGCTTGAATCGATTCGGAGAAGACGAAAACTATAGTCGTCGGATTCTCCTAATTTATGACGGCATTCATTATGATCCGTTGATGTTGGAGTCCCTCGAAGGCAACGGGGAAGTGACGACCTCATTCGACATAAATGACACTAACGTGAGTATCGTGGAGGCGCCACCCCGTATCATTGCAATCATTTCGATATTCGTCTTCAGTTCAGATGCCGCCACTTATCGTGTTCCCTCCCTTCGCAGGTTCTTCAAATGGCACTGGAGCTTGCTCGAGAAGCCAAAATGTCGCGACAATTTACGGATGTGCAGAATTTCACATTACGTTGTTTAGTGTGTAATCAGGGAGTTGTAGGTCAAACCGGAGCTCAAGCCCACGCCAAAAGCACTGGTCATACGAATTTCGGCGAAGTATGAACGTTTAGGAACTGACAATAATCTAGAGAGACTCTATCCAATCAGACCATCAACAAATACAGCGAAAATATCTGATCTGTATTCTATTTGAACGATTTACCCTTCCCGAGTTGCGAACGGGATTCATTCAATGAGCTGCGTCGGGAACTTCCTTGGTCCCGGACAAGAAGAGCTCACCTTCCCTAGCTTTCTCTATGAAATCACAGAGGCAGGTCTGTGGAATATTAGCTGCGAGTCAGGCTCACCCGGTACTTCTGAAACCCGGCATGATTTTCTCAAACAAGCATGAGACTCTATAACCTAGCTTTCAGCCGACGAGCTCCGAAACGATGAGATCCTTTCTATGCTCCAAGTTCTGGATTTTCGTTCGAGTACCCCACGAAGCAATCGCAATCCTGTGATTATTCCGAAGTTTCATGCACAGCCCAGTAATAGAGACTTCGTCAGAAGGGAGAAATATGTGCAGTATCATAGATCGGGACGTCTGGAGGGATCGGGTAGGCACAGAGTTCGAAAGGTTTCTGAGGCCGTGGTGATTCGAAACTGCTTTCAGAAGATGTCGAAGCGAGTTCGGAGGAGGAAACTGGAATATACCTAAGAAGACGGAGTTTGCTAGAGCAAAATATATGCTCGTGGATCCCCCACGAATTCATTGAGGAAACTGGAGAATCATTCCAGTATTGCTCACATTCGCGACACATTTCCGAAGGTCAAAGCTGTTTCACCTTTCAATCGCTGTCATTTTCTGAACGAGCTCGTATAGTACGTTGTTGTGGAATATGAAGGGAACTTGCGACAGACTCCACTAGTTACGAGATCGATCTCAGGGTAGAGTATTTGGGGAACACGTGATCCGAGCCGTCACGTCAACAGCTTCGAGTATTGTTCTTCAAGCAGTGGACAGCTTCCTCCCCAAGGGGTTCACTTCAGAAATGTTCAAGCATATTCTTTATCATCGGACTACCGCTCTTCCACCCGGTCTCTCGATTGAGCAATGAAACACTCCTCTGTTAACCTGCAGCAAACACGCTAAATTGGCCGAAGTCTCGTCTCACCCGAATTCTTGGTTGGCTCGCATACCAGCGGTGCCCAGGATCCCCTCCGATCTCAGCTTTGATCAGATTTTCCTGAGATCAATATCGTTTCCGTTTCGCAGCGTTTTTCAGTGAGCCCTGTCCCCGTTCGCCCCAGATGCCTCCATCTCTCGAAGTTTTTTTTTTTATCGTGCGTGCACTTCTTCCTATAACATCGCCATCCATTCATCCTGCGTCGAGAAACCCCCTCCACTGTGAGTGGTGAAAGCTTCACGGCCAGCCCTGCTCGCGCATCGTCGCGAACGGAGTGCGTATTTTTCAATCGAACGAAAATTTCCCTCTGCGGAACTGACAGTGAGGGAGCTAATTTTTTGCAATAAATATTTCTATGCAGTTGAGAATCGGCGTGTCGACATTTCGTTCGGCGGATGGCCCGCAAGCTCACAGTTCTCGCTTCGGCTGGGAGGCCTTTCGGAATGGAAGCGATAAATAACCATGGGGTAGTCTTCTGCATGTGAAAGTGATGTCCGACTTCAGGGTTGCTCGACACTGCTTCCGAATCGCTGCCGAGCTGGACATGACTCTGACAATATTGCAGTGTTGAGCGTAGTCGTGATCAAAGTGATACTCATAGAAATGGCAAAATCATGAGTGCTCCCGAGAGGCTGAGTTTCAGCGCCATAGAGCAAAGATGACTTTCCAGATTCTTCTCTAGATGCTGGGCTATTTTCACTCGGTCTACTCTCTTCTCCCAAGCACCGCTGGAGACAGCTCCAGCTCAGCGCCCGCGGTAACATCCATCCCCTCTCCCAGTACGGCACTGCTCAAGACTTACGAACCGTCTTGTCAAATCAATAAAGCCCGAATCATGCGAGTTCAGCGCTTGGAAAGAGTGCTCGAATTCTCAATATGTACTCCATTTTATTCGAGTCCGTTATATCCATGACTCATCGAAAACTCTCCGATTCAAATGAGCTTTGTGCGTCTGTCATTCATCAATGCGGAAATCATTCTGTTGGTGTCGAGATAAAAAGTGTAGCCTGATTGATGCATTTGGATTTCCGATCTCGCTGTGGATTGCACCGTGAAAACGTCCACAGGGCTTGTTTGAATCTTCGTTGTCACACGAGACCCCGAGTGTGCTCGGATCTAGGAGGGTCGATTCTGTTCCGTGCAGACACCGTCATAGCATGCTTGACATAAGGAGGCGTTGTGGGGAGTACGAGGTTTACCGGCTCTTCGGGTCTTCTGCATCGGCGGTTCGACGAATCCGTAGTATATCTGTCCCACACGATTGTACAAGTTGACGAGAACCTTGGAAGCGTTAAATAGACTTTAGGAAAACTCGTGCCCTCTCAGATTTCTCAAGTTCCGGAAGCCACTGTGGGACGAGATGTAGCGTAGGGCACGACACGGTTTGCGTTTCGATTCCCCGGGTATGCTGAATCAAAGAAAATCTTTGGGACGGGTCGTTTCACATCAAACATTGCTCACCTTTACAACTTCCTCAGGATACCACATAGCAGACTGGAAACGACCACTCTTACATTTATCACATTGTTGTCCGTAAAGCTTGAAAGCAATCAATCCCTCGCCGTTGGTAGCCTGGACGAACCAGAAGGCAATCCTCCCTTTCATCGAGGTCCAGCCGTGACCGCATTCAACACAGCTGAACCGAACCTGAGAAATCAACTCTACAGCCCTCATAAACTCTGTACGATTGGACACAGAATCCAGTTCATTCGTGCTCAGCCTCAACATACGCTGTCGGTGGTCCGACAGAGGGGGAGCTGACCAGAGGTGAAGGCCTCTAAGATACCGGCTTACCTTGGCAGAGTCAACGAACTGATTCCATAGGCCGAAAGGGGCTGAATGAACGGGGAACAGACTCCATTGATGTGGTCGGTAGGACTGGAAGAGATTCGCGAACTCTCCGAGCCAAACTTGCTCCATACCGCTGCAACGATGAAACGTTCATCAGGATTCGAGCGCCGGATCGACGAAGAGGTCTCTTGCTGGAGGAACGCGGTCCCCCTTCATAAGCGATCTCGAGGGCTTCTTCAAACGCGGGAGACTATGACTGAGAAATAGGAGTCCGCTCCCCTCGACTGAGTAAGGACAAGCGCCGAAAAGCCCTCCCGAGCCGAAAGCAAGGATTCACAGAACTCTCCCAGACGTCCGAGAAATCTTTCCGCGCGGAGTTCCGGAACGAAAATATCCTTCCTAGATGCTTTGAATATCATGATGAAATCGAGCGGATCATGAAATTTCGAGCGTGTCGGTCTGCTTCCCAGACAAATCTTTCAGTTTTCCAACCGAAAGCGAATGTGGACCCTTTCCGCATCCGAGGCGGTCGAATTTTCGCAAGAACCATTCACGGCGACTGGAGTGAGTTCAACATTGAACATCTGAACGGACGTCGGAATACTCACTAAGCCTGCTTCCAAGGTGCCACATGAGCCACGGCCAAATTCGGGGTGGCGATAGGTGGCGAAGGCAGGATGGGAGTGAGCACGGAGCACTCTGTGCACAGTGGGCCGCATGGCTGTTGGAGGGTGGTGAGGAACAGATTCGACATCAGTCCAGCTGGAGGGACTGATTATCTTCCAGGTGTGGGCACCGTATTCAAATGGCACTCTGAGCCATGCTTTACAGGAAAGTTTGAGACCACGGTTGGACCCACGGCTTCCGAAAACAGGCGATCTGGGATGGGGAAACAGTTGACGCGCACGCACAGCCTGAATGGCCGCTCTGAAACGGTGCGCTTGTGAGGCAGTCAACCACTGCGCCAGGAATTCATTCCGCTTCCTCCGGTGGGCGGTTCTAATGTGACTGTGTGAGCTCAGTATTCTTGCAGCACGTTCGGTTCGGTGTTTACTGGTCCGCTCCTCTAGTTGTTCAGCACGGCTCCGATACACGTCAAGCGTGGTGCCTGGCTCCGCGAACGGAACTCGTGACAGGGCATCCGTAGTCCCAATATGTAGCCGTCTACCTGGGCCACTTCGGTTGACTGCTCCGCCGCTAGATTTGAGTCGCAAACATTGGTCCTACCACACTGCTCCAGATCAGACGAGGAGGGTCCCGTGTCGATTGCATCAATGATTTGGTGTTCCCCACGAAGTATTCATTCAAAGAATCCCAACGCGGAAAGATTCAAGAGCCTGGTACTGCTCCCTCGGTGGAAGTCGGGAGGCCTCCGAGGGGTCTCCGTCAGTGAGTCAACTGAAACCTCTCCGCTCTGGGAGCACCCGGCGGCGTAGGAATCGAGTAGGAACGGGCTACCTTTTCCAGTCGTAGATCTCAATACAGGACCCGCCATCTCCTGAGGGAATCTAGTTCGGGAGCGCTTCAGCAACTTCTATCCACTTCAAGTAATCAATAGTTCTCGCTTCATCTCTCTGGTCTGATATTCTCATTATCACGAGGTCTTGCAGATGGAGCCGGAGCTCCTGCTTCTCAGCCCACGCAATGGAATCCAGGACCTCGAAGTGTCAGATACCTCCGCTCGATATTTCTTCAACGAGCTGGAAAGAGACACACAGCCGCGTGACTTTGTCAAGCTTCCTTGCGCAAGAAAAAGTGTTCAATCTGAGCGTTCTCAACATTGCCCGCGTTAAAGCTGGCGGACGCCGCTGTGCATGAATGAGCGCCGTCATCCGAACGGAGCCTCTGCCACGAAGTCTCCTTGCGTCCAAGTGATGAATTCCATACACGTCCCGAATCGTAATTCGATCGAGCTTGAAGCCACGAAATTTCCCCACTTCCCAACGGCGGCTCATACGCAAGACCGGGAGGGGGAGTGAGTGAGATTCCCAGAGCTGCGTGTGAATCAACTCCTTATCGTCTCCCGAATCATCGCCCTCAACTGACAACAGTAGAAAGCCTGAGGCTGACTTGATGGGTAGTTTTGTCGTATGCTGTTACGCAATCGGTCAAAAAAAGGAAATGATCACTCGAGGTGGAAGAATTACTCGGGAGCGTTTCTTGAAAACTATAGGTTGTTATTCGGATTCAATATTCCTGTTGTTATCACAATTGTAGATTTGATGCTCTGAATATGCCTATGTAGATTTCCCTGCCCGCGGAACAATTAGCGTTGATCGCTCTTCACGCCTGGTGGCGCACACATTCATTACATTAAAGTTCGCCCAAACAATGTAGACATCACCGGTAGTCTTGAACATCCAATCAGGGAATGCTTCCCTTTCACATTCACGGACGCACAGAAACGGAAACGCAGAATGCTTCTGGTTCCACTTGTGTTTTGGTATGGTTGAGGAAATGTAGTTCCGAAATCCGATCCTCTGAGACACGATGAGAGGCAACTGCTTCAGCGATTATGCGTACATTACCTCAGTTGGACACCGATGAGAAAGTTGGTGACAGTTGAGAAAGACAAACGGAGGCTACCCTTCATTGAGGCACGTTGTTGTTATTAGATGTGGTAAGACATTGCACTTCCCTGATCATCTGTTGTGCCGCTTCCCATGCCTAGGGCGAAATTCAAAGGTTCGAACTTCCTTTCTGATGTTCAACTCGAGGGCTCGGCCCTGGAGTTCGAAACTCCTTCGAGTCAAACTGATGGTGAAGAACTGAGGCTGAATCAGCTCTATACACTTACTTGTTCTTCTTCCTCAACACGATCGGACCTTCCGACGAGCTTTTTCAGTTTCGATATTGTGCTCGTTGCACCAGCGGTTCCTTCTGGTTCTGGTTCGAATTCCGAAGTAAGTTTACCTAGAGGGTCCACGTGCAGCAGCTGTAACCTGAACGGAGAGCAGACAATAACAATGAGCTCAGAGGACTCCTCAAAAACACGGATCTTTAGCACGCCAGGGAGTGAACCTCGGTCGCTACCAACCTTGGTGCCGCCGTCGCTCGACCGAATGACCTTGCATTCTGGAATGTTCCGCTGACATGCTGCAAAGTTGGAAGGAGACAAATTAATCGATGGAGATTCTTCGGTGACCCGGACTTCGTGAGGAGCACTCAACGCACTTACTTTATCTTCCATGAAATCCAAATAAGATGACCCAGGACCAAAATGATCGCAAGAAAGGCTCCCACCGCCAGTTCGTGGAGAGTGTAACTGTAAAACGAGAAAACAAGTACTCTTCATGTGCTCATCCTCGATTCATGATGTCAGTTCAAGGAGCCAGGGCGAGTCGACTTCCTTATCCAGGCGCCGGATCGCTGGACTAGCTCGATAAGGGACTGACCTGTTGAGTGATACTACTACTGGTGTCGCTACAGCTGCTGGCGTCTTTCTCTTCGGGTCGATGGTACCCTCCTTGGCGCAGGCTGGATTTCTGCACCGTTTGGATGCACTCCGTCAGATACTTCTGATACAAGGCTGAGTTGAAGAAAGCCTGGAAGAGTTTTAGTTTCCTGTGACATCCAGGTCGCTAGTTCAGGGTTTCAGCACAGAGACGATTGCTCTCTCGGCATACCTGAAGAAACTCGTTCTCGAGATATCGAACCACAATCGCAAAGGGCAGATCGAACGTGTTCGGGTTTGGGCCGTCTTCGGAACAGATTGATTCTTCGATCTGTAAGCGGGAAAAGGCACTTGGGCGGTCAGGAACGCCCAGAGTTGAAAGGGCTTGGTTGCACTGAAATTGAAGCTCACCTTGCTCCGCGTCGAATCACTGAATCCGAGTGATGTTGCGGCTTGCAATGAGAAGAATTTGTCATAAATAACCATGGCATCTTTCTGGGCCTCCTGGGCTGCGAATGCGTCCACGGCCCCAGTGTGCGTAGAGAAGTTATCGGCGACAATCAAGAAATCGATGAGGCGACGGACTCCCACTTCTTCTCCAAACTCCATCAGATAAAAGAGACATCCATCGTTTGCGAGTATGTCCACTAAACCAGGTCCCGAAGCCATCGACGTTGTGAGTATATCAATTTGCCGCTGGGTGTAGAACGGACTTCGTAGGAACTCCGTAAAAAACTGTTTGTCCAGCTGTTCGAACACGATTCGTTGCGCCTGCAAAGTTCGGAGTGAGCTTTCCGACAATCATAGAGAAGGCACCAGTGTTTAGTGACATGAATGCCGTCTCCGACGAGCTGACGAACCTCTGAAAAGCAACTCCCATCCACATGTTCTTTGGACAAACAGGAGATTATGTTCTCTCTTGTTTGAGGGTCCACCCGAATTTCTTGTGCTGCTCGGGGTCCGAGGAATTTCTCGTAGATGTGAAGGGCGTCTTGGCCTACACCTGCACGAATCGGAATAGCAGTTATCGATCCGGTGGATGCTGCCCTGTGCGCAGCCGAACTGGGCACGCGCAGTCGCACGTGGTCAACGCGGATGCGTTCTCCGTTCAGAAAAGTGGGATGAGGAGTCTCAGATCTCACTGGATCTCGGGGGTGAACAACAAAATATAGATTTCAAAGGCATGCAGGGATGAAGAATGACTCCGTTCGAGCAAGAGTCGAGCAGTGGACACGGGAGCGATCGCCGCCTGGGTAGACGTGAACAGACGCGGCAGCCACAATATCAGACGGCCAACGACGGTGCATGGTTTCAGATTGCAGAACTCACTGTCTGTATACATTGGAGCGAAGCCCTTCTTTTCGTCGACAGCATGTTCTTCGAGAGCCTCAATCGGCTCCTCACAGGGGCTCAACGGGTCCGCTTGCAGAGCTGTAATCATGCTCGAATTAATCCTCGTCGTTCATAGCCACGACTGGTCCTTTGGATTCATCGAGGGGGGCCTTGTGGCCACTTTCCCCCACATTCTGGACCTGCTAAGTTTTCTCCGCAAGACATGATACGGGCTGATTCGGGCACCTTCATATGCACTCACGATCTTTGGCTCTGTGGTGGCGCTGATTGACGTGACTGCCGAGACGTAGAACTTGACTACTCCTGTGAAACATATCGGCTTCGAGCCAAAATCGTAACAAGTGATGTGCTCCTTTCGATTCCATGAACTGCATCAGATATGGAATCGAAGCATTGTCAGCCAGCAGTTCCCGCAAGGAGCGGAAGGAGCAAGCCTTGGTCCGCGGCGGTTTCGCGGGATCATATTCTCTTTCGACTGCAAGTGAGTTCGTCCCTGTCAGCGATTCATTGTGTCGACGCGAGTCATTCTGAGCAGTGCTGATGTAGAATTGATTCCATTCTCATTCGCTTAACCGATGAATAAACTTCGAGAAACCTTCATAAGAAGCAAACCTTTCTGAATGCCCGCTTGGAGCTCTTCCAGAGTCACATTGAACGCTTGCGAGCGGACAGTGCCTTTTCGGTTCCGTTTGCTTTTCTCGCGCGAGCCACGGCTCAGAGCGAACTCGAGAGAGCCCAGGCTCAAACTTCGCTCAAAATTGCGTGTCACCCCCTTGATGGAACCTGCAGAAAACTCGAGTAAATCGCCTTTGAGGGATTGTTAGGTGGCCGCCTCTAAAGGATTCCACGGTCAATGTGCTTTCATGAGATATCACGAATACTACTACGATTTGCCCGTAGAATGTTTACATAGGGCATCGAATGGGAACATGAACGAAAATGGCCAACACAGTCATAAATTCAACGAGCGGTTCTCTCAACGGGAATAGAGTTGCTGCTTTGAGTTTCACGAGGGTGAGGTTAAGGATTGAGGGTTCTTTTGAGGAGCAAAACCCGACGTTGCTCAATATGCTCTGAGCAGACAATCAACCCTCCAGAGTGTTTCAAGGCAAGAGATAGGATCGTTCCGACAAGAACTCAACGGAGGTGTTTGGGGGGTAATCCAAATCGCTCACACCGCTCATAGGAGGCGAACTCGTCGACGGTTTTCACTTGAACAAAAATTCACATTTACGGGAGAGATTCAAAGATCGTCAGCATGAATTACGCCCACGAAACGTGCAACACTTCAGAACACTGACCTTTCTTCTTGAGGAAATTCATTACACGGGAACATGAAGTTATTCTGTGCAGGCGTTACAATTACACGAACAGATCACATTGTGACTGACTTTTCATTGATTGCTCCGCATCTACTTCTGCACTGTTCACAACTTTTTCTTGCGTCAGGGATGATCATCCAATATGATATCGCTACCGATATCAACATAATGTCGCATCCCTTGCGCCCATTAGAGACTTTCCAGACACCCTGCTGACAAGTATAAGTGTTCCTTCTGTATTCTCGCACCTGATCCCCTGTGTTGCTACTTCACCGAATGCGCTAAATACTGAGCCAGATGTTGACAGGTAGTACAGCTGAGACACGCGGAGACGACCGCTGACTCGTGATTGGGAGCCTGACACGATCTCCACATTTTGGAGACTGGAACGATAACGTCACTGGCTCGACCGCTGCGATCTGGATCTCGGGAAAGTCTCTTTCGTGCAGCGAGTCAAATCCAAACAGCTCTGCCGTGTTAGAAATCAAGACCGCTCGTACTTTAACGAAGCAGACAGCGGCCCGGTACCAATGGCGCGCAGAAAACCGTTCAAGTTGGCTCCGAATCCGGAAGATAGTTCTGGCGCAAGACGTGGAAATCCCGATACGATCGTGCTCAACATTTCTCATGAATACCGTACGAGAGGTAGCATTCATTCACGGTTAACGACGAATATCTTCTCGTGGAGTCATGTTCTGCTATTTGTTCGACACCACGGATCCCTGACACGATGACCTCCCATAGCTGTCGAAGGGTTCCCCAACATCGGTCGAAGGGCGAACGACGACTTGGTTTGGTGACGTTTTGCTACTTCGTCTCTCTCTCGGTTGTTCCGTCGCCCAGTTGCCTGTTGCGCTCGACTGTCCTTCGCTCTGTTATTCTTTAAGCTTTTGTTCTCACATCGTCGAAATAGATGGAGTGGATATTCTTCTAGCCAAGCCCAGAATCTCACCACGAACGCAATGCAACTCCCAGCTGCAACTCCCTACCTCGCGCTTCTTGCTCAGCGCTGTTCAAGACGAACACTCTCTTGATATATTCCACACCTTGTTTCCCAAATCCTGACATTCTTGAGCTTCAACTCGAACGACCAGTTCTCTAGACAGCCAAATTGGAGTTCTTCCATGGAACCGGCAACGATAGCTGCTTCCATTTGACCACATCGGATGGGGGACTCTAGTGGAGAATAATGAGGATCTCGAAAAAGAGCTCAAGCTACAATTCTGCTTTGAGGTTGGTTGAGAACGGGAGCAAGTCCTTGGTGTTGTTCTCTGCCAGATGCGTTCTCACGTATGATCAATGAATCCTGTTCCGTTATTTGACCCAAATTTTGTCGAAATACGCAGATTCCGCTCTGTGGAATTTCGGATCAAATCCAAACAGCGATGCCTCCAGCGATCACAGCCTTCATGTCAGATGGATACTCCCCGTCTCGTCTCCCAGTCTGATCTGACTGGAAGGCAAATTTTCCTACAGCATGGAAAAGACAATAGCGACTCTTGAATCAAACTTTATTTTTTTTCATCCAGCACAAGAGAAGAAAACCAGGAATATCAACAAGCTAAACAAGAGTGATTCTGTGAGGTGATCGTAAAATGACCACATAGAAGTATATTAAAATAGGAGAACACTCACCTTTGTATCGCAGCCGACAGATTGGCCGCATCCTGGAACGCGTCCCCTGTGAAATGTTATAATCTCTGGTTTGCTCATTGACTCACTGATTTGGCCATGGTGTGATCGATGTCGTACCGATGAGAGTCAACTTGGTCAAGCGAAGGAGTACAGAGACAATCACAGCGAGGCGAGGAAACACGTTAGATTCGAATCCGTCGCAAGCCTCCGATGTTTCGATTTTTCTTCCAATCCCTGAGGCTGATGATCACAGATCAGATCCACAAGTTCCACACGAATCCACTAGTCACACTGCTAGTCAATCCACGAATACGCTCGTTATCTGAGTCCAAGTCCTCGGCGAATCGCATGGTTGGTGAGCAACCGTCTTCACGTTCCAACTAGAAATCCTGTATCATTGAACGCATTCACGTATCCTCGGCACTTGAAAGCTTCACACTATGTCACAAGTCTCGAGTTGTGTCGGCACACTTGGTCTCGTCGTTCATCGGCAACTTTCTCCAGATCGCAGAACTCTCCGCGCGATATGATTCTTTTCCCCGAGTCCTTGTACTTGAATTCCATTCTGCAGATCCGAGTACTCTTCGATCGCGAAACGGAGTGTCACCGACTGAGACCCCAAGGAGGAAGATATCAAGAGTCCACTCCAAGAGCCAGTGTCACTAGAAGAGGGCATGTCCAACGAGGGGTGGTCGAAGCCATCCACGCAGTCCGAAAGCATGTTCCTCACCGAGTCCGAAGGATGATAGTCGTTTCTCCTCTATTTCATTCACGACCATCACGAGTGTGTCCCTCCAGTTTAGCTCAGTCCTGGTCTAATGGATCCCGCTTCCGCATATCTCGAGTATGCGCTCTCTCCGAAATTTTCCTCAATTCGTAAGACGTCCAAATAGAATCCCGTGAGAGTCATCCAACTGTCCGACTTATTGATGGTCCAACAAGAAAGAGTCACTCTTGTCCACTTCAATTCCAACTCCCATTCCAAGTTCCGATCCGA
>JAQZDE010000078.1:0-14026 GCA_037576195.1 Phytoseiulus persimilis
CTGCAAATCACACAGAGGCGTCGCGAGCCTCCATGATGCCCGGGGTGGACTTTCCGCCCCCCTCCTCCTTTTTCAGTGCTCCGAGGAGATGAATGCGCTAATTGCGCACTGATTACATCGTCAGATGACCCCAACCAGCCGTTCTGCGCCTAAAAGCCCGGATGGAATCAATTTTCGGCTAAAAATCATTCAGGAGGGGAGGAAATCGTCGAAAATTGCGGCATTCCCAAAAATCACGGCATTGCTAATGACGATAACGGATATTTGATCCGAATTGGCAGCTTTCAAGCTCGAACAGCCATCGAGGCCCAGTTAATAGGAAGTTTTCCGCAAGTCAGGCGGAGGCACCACAAGGTGCTTCTCCGAGCGAACCTCGACAAAACTTCGCTTCATCTCTCCTTCGAAGAACGTCAGAAACTGTCACCGGCCAACTCAGAAAGATCCACAAGCACCACTTCATGCAAAGCTGGGAGCTACCCTCAATTTCCCGCCTGAGCCGATTGACCGAGGATAACTTCCACAGAAACGCTCTCACACGATCCATGTTGAAAGGAAGGGATCCGTTGCTTACACCCCAGTTTTTCATGCGAAGTAAAGAGGGGTTGGCGTCACAGGAGCCTCCGGTTTTTCATCGGATCAAGGGCACTGTATCTTCAGTCCTAACGAAGGTGTTTGCCTGGTCATTCTCTTGCACCGAAGTTTGCGTCCCCAACCTAATCGTTGAATCTTCGATCGATTCGTTCGTCTAAGGTTCGCTTTTCTGGATCCCTCCTGGATTCGTCTGAGTGGAATTTTCTCCCAGCCGATCTCGTTGCTCGTCTCCTTGGACTGCGACTGCTTCCAAAGCCCACGGTTCCGAAATCCCCGCGTTTCACGAACTCGGTCACGCCCGCGACACCGACAATAGCGGTGATCCGTACTCTCCCGCAACTACGGCGCCGTGGGACAGAAGGCCGCCTACTTCCGTGACGACGCCACCGAGCAGCGGGAAGAAGGGCGTCCAGCCTGCAAAACATCTCCGATTTCCAGGAGGTTTCCTTCAAGATGTCCAGCAGAACATTTACAGGATGACCAGAAGTAACGTAAACTTGTTTTCAATCGAGCTGTAAGTCTCGCTGTGATATGGAGGACAGCGAAGTTTATGACGATGCGTTAAGAAGCCATCCGTCGATCCCTCACTCCGTGCGTACGGGCTCCGAGTTGTTGACACTTTTTCCTCCAGGATGACAAGCAAGCGTTCCCTGATTTTGGAATTATTCCAGCGGGATTATGCTCAGTGTGACATCGTTCGCTTGGTTGGTGCTCCCAAATCGACCGTGTCGAAAGCAATCCGCAGGATTCGCGAGCTTGGCCATCATGGAGATCGTCCGGGACGAGGCGGAAAACCAACCGTGAACAGTCCCAGCAATCGGAACATCTTTAAGAAGAGACTTCAACGATATCCCCGGAAATCCCTGCGGAAAATCGCTCGTGAGCTTGGCCTCAAACGCGAATCAGTGCGCCATATAGCGAAAAATTTTCTCGGCCTCAAGGTCGACAAGCTGAGAAGAGGCAAGCGACTGACCGAAGATAACAAGCGTATAAGTTTGCAACGATGCCGTGATCTTGCCAAGCGGGCCGCAGGTTCGGCATGGGAAACTATCCTGTTCACTGACGAGAAGTTGTTCACGATCGAACAGTCTCTCAATCGCCAGAACGATCGCATTTAGTGTTCGGAGCCGCCTTCAACCTCTCAAATCGTTGAGCAACGCCAAAATCCACAATCAGTCATGGTTTGGGCCGGAATTCGTGCCACAGGCAAGACACCCTTGGTTTTCTTGCAGTCAGGAGTGAAAATAGACGCTGAAGTGTACCGCCGTGATATTTTGGGAACATTTCGGTTAAGGTCGCCGGACTTTCCAGCAGGATTCCGAGCCCGCTCATGGTGCGAAGGAAGCTCAGCACATTTCCCAGACTTCATCACGTGCTCTGAGTGGCCTCCGTATTCTCCCGACCTGAACCCAATGGATTTCAGTGTTTGGTCAATTCTACAAGCGAGGGCCTGCGATAAACCGCACAAGACTCTAGACGCCCTCAAGCGCTCTCCTCGCCGGGGGTGGGATCGATTGTCTTTGGAAGAGCTTCGGCCAATAGCCGCCAACTTCAAGAAACGTTTGAGCCTCTGTATCCGAGCCCGAGGCGGCCATTTCGAAACCCCTTGAAATATAGTTGACCGAGGCCCCCGAGCACATGAATCCGTCGATCTCATCTCGATGCCTAGTGTCTTTCTTTTTTGACCGCCAATTTCGCGAGTTCACGTTATTTCTGGTCACCCTGTACTATCAAAAGTGAAGCGACGTGCCGCCCTCGAGACTCCTGGGCCATGGGCGATTCCCTCACCTGTATCCATGGCCCTCGTCGAGAGGATCTCGCCTTTCTTGATCCGATGCGCCTCAGTCAGGAAGCTGAGTATGACACGTGCTAGACTCGTGATCCCTCCCCCACTCACGGGATCTCCTTCCATTCTTCCAGCATTGGAGCTTGTAAGAATCGTATGGGAGTCGATTTGTTCGCGCTTAATGAACGCATCTCACTATTGGTGTGTTTCCCCTCGTGTGAGGTCTCACATGGGGAGATCTTCGATGGACCACACCGGTTTGGGTAATCCACAAAATAGAATTGGGAAGATTCTCCGCTCCAGAACCGGATGCAACTTCTGCGGAGAGCTTTTTGAGGATAAAAAAGTCGTTGTGAGTTCTTGTGATGGGATGGAATTTTGGAATCGATACGACCCGCGAGAATAAGGTGCACTTTACTACACTAATGACGGACCTTTGATCGTTAGCAGCCGATGGATTTCGCCGCAGCTGAGGGAAAATATCAACCCAGAGTAGGGGAGTTTTCTTCCGCCCAAAAGACGTCACAAGAAAGCTTCCTTGAGAATTGTGATCAAACCTCATGCTCACGCTCCTTGGCATGTTGGAGCTATCCGAAAGTCCAACTCTGGATCTCTCCGGGGCGGTCTAATAGGATTCGTAGGAGCCAAATTTAGCGATAGGATTCAGACTCAAATGTGGGCGGCACGTAACGCGCCGCTCTTCCACGACTCGCGAACAAAACGTAACTCCACAACACTAGGAGGTGGAAAAGTGTGCATGTTTTCGCGAGTTCTCTCCTCTTTTTGAACTGATGACGAATCGCCTTTACGAAAAATACTGAGAGCGCTACAGAAATTTTGACCGAGACCATCCCAGAGAAGTGGGCCAAACAAATGTTCGAACATAGCTCAAGCGTCTTTCCAATGCTGCTACAAAACCAACCAGAGCTGCGGTTTCCAAGCTTTATCACCAGAGCCTGGAAGTATCAGGCATCAAGGAACTCGTAGAAATACACTGAAAAATGCACCTGAAATCGAGGAGAAGGCATCAAGAACCGACTGAAAGGGGGTGGAATAATACCAGGAGTGGTAGAGGGGGGAACAGATTTATCTCGTCTTAACCGCATTGCACATAGGTGTTTTGTGGAATTCGATCTTCTCCGGGGTCAGACCGTATCTCTAGTCCGATAAAATCGCCTTGTCGAGCGAGGAAGATTTTCCGATGTCGACACTACGTCCCGAATATATGAGACGATATATCGGCAACTGTAAGCGCTTTGTCAATCGGTAATACACTTCTGTAACCCGAATCCTTGATCAATCTTCCCGTTGCTTCCTCACCAGCGTCGGGGCGAGCGTCCCCTGAGTGGTAGCGTCGTATACTCTGGGTTCTGGATGTAGTCAGGTACTTTGGAATACTTCGTCGCAATGAAGGCTAGTTGTGCTTTTGGAGTACTATCCTACTCTCTGTATGGCGGCTCTTTCGTTCCTATCGAACTCTGTCACTAAGTTACGATTTATCCCAAATGCTCGGTAAGACAGGAAGTCTAGAAGCCAAGAAGGCCAGCGCGTCACCATCGGCACCGGAGGTGATTCACGTTGACTTGGAGGACTACGGTCTCCGATATCTCGGTTTCATGACCATCGGAGCACTTCAATCAAGTATCGATGGGGAGAAGGCCGATTACAATAACTGTTGATTGATCATAATATGGAAATAGGGAAAATGGCTAGGAAGAAGCTGAAACGGGCAGGATGCTGTGAAATGGACAGTTCAAGGCGTTCGTTCTGGAAGTTCGGTTATTTTGCCTGAGCTTCCAGGCTCTATTGATCAAAGTAGCGTGTTGATCGGGGCCGAAAGATTCCGCTTTGCTCAACATGAGCCGTACTGAGCTCTCCTAATGTGTTATCTTAGGGTGCTCGCGAAAAAGGCACGCCTGGATCGAGTTCAACGTGCCCAAGAATATGTCCGAAAAAGTGTAGACAACTCTGAATTCGTTCTTCGTCTTTTCAGAACCACACCATGGCTTGGGACTTGATGTGCGGCTATCCATTCTCTCTCTCATACGAACAAGAACAAATTGTATGCAGCTCTCACTCGTCTGGAGTCTATAGAAGAGCCTGTGTTGGATGCATGGGATTCAGCTCGTAGAAAATTTCCTTACCGTCATATTGGTTTCACCGCTCGCAGTGACGTGAGTCGATGGCATGAAGGTGACTTCGAATAGCGACTGGTGGGGGACAATCGGCTTGTAATCGATTTCGACCGAAACTCAGGTCACGCACAAGCTCAGACTGGATCTTGGATAAGGGACGCCGTAACTCAGTTTCCAGCAGATACGTCGGTCTTCCGATTGAGCGAGTTCTTATTAGTCCGGGAATTCGCCGAATCTCCCACCACCTCAACGACTGTGATCGCTTCCGTCTGAACCTGAGTTGCTCGTGATGGTGTCGTACTTTCCGACAGTTCTCCCCGTTCGGCCTCAGCAACACCTCGATCCCCTCCTTTCGGAAAGAAGTCCACTCGAGACTCCTCAAAGGCCGGGGACCTATGGAGTACGCCTGCGTTTCCATCCAGCGTGACGATATCCCCGGATTTCACGAATTCGGTCGCCCCGTCGACACCGACTATCGCTGGTAATCCGTATTCTCTGGCAACCACCGCGCCGTGGGATAACAGGCCGCCGATTTCGGTGACAACACCACCAAGAAGAGGGAAGTAAGGCGTCCATCCTGCAAGACGAAACACACAGATATTACCCCCCTCCACTGGTCTGATTCTTCCCATCCATTTTCGCTTTCTTATCGATTGCCCGCCCCTACCTGTGTCAGTGGCCCGCGTTACGAGTATCTCGCCCTTCTTGATCAAATGTGCCTCAGTGAGGAAGTTGAGTATGACGCGTGCTGGACCAGTGACCACACCTTCACTTACCGGAACTCCCTTCATACTTTCAGCATCGGGGTCAATGAAGACCGCTGCTGGGTCGATCTGCTCGCGATGGATGAATGCATTTTAGTATCCAACCAGCGTGAAAAATGATCAGTGCGCGGAGCTTCCAGCTGAACTCACCGGCTTAGGCATCCCACACAATAGGACAGGAAAGCGCTCCTGGTCGAGAACAGGATGCATCTTCTGTCTCCGTAGAGCTCTGTTGAGGTATGGGCGTTCCTCATAGTTCCTCGCGAAATGTTCGAATCGATGTGTATTATAGGATAGGAAGGATCCCGGCCTTACCTCGGCAGCAACGAAGGGTCTCGGGTCGTTATGAGTCGGTAGACTTCATCGCAACTTAGGAAAAATATCAGTTCAGGGTCTGGAAGTCTACCTTCGGCGTGCAGTTCGAGACCAACTCTGCGAATTGCGAGGCGAATCGCATGAATGCTCTTGATGAGAACCGACTTCGCGGCCTCCCTCGCGTACACGGCTTTCTGGGCCCTCGGGATCAGGAACTTGAGCAGCGCTCTCTGGAACAGGCTCGGCCGTTTTGGAAGTTGGTCGACGGTCATCGGACTGTCATCACTCTTCTTGTTGTCCGGCTCAGGGCACCGTGCCATGGATTGCAGCGTCTGAACCAGGGGTATCGGATCGATATCCCATGTCCTGGACTGGATGTCGAATTCTTTGTAACAGCGATGAGCATGCTTCGATCGAAGAACGCGGAATTGTTTCGCGGCTTCTCCATCATCAGTTTCGAGCCATCCGAGAGCCTCTTCAGGAGTCCATTGGACGAATCTCCCGGCGTTCGCATCATCGCGCAACATGTTGGAGAGTGCCTTGAACGGAACGGGGGAATCGATCATCTCATTCTGGATGGATTCGAAGAATGAATGAATTATCATGAGCATCAAATGCACGGAAGAAGCACCGAGTCCAGTGTACCGTCAGCTCCTTCGGGATTTGTGCACTTTCAACCTCCAGGTCAGACCGGAGGAGCTTCGAGAGCAGGACCATTAGTTCAGGAGAGAGGTCATTCGCGCCTTGACTGCTCTTCACTGCGTTCAGTGTTTGCAAGCTGTACAACCCCGACGCCGTCGTGGATGACGTGAAGCCATCCATGAGAGGATTCCATCTCGGAACCTGTTTAATGACGTTTAAGAAAAGAGATAACCCGTCCTCGCCGTGAGGTGGGTCCGACAGGAGGTCCTCTGCTCCTCGTCGTACTGCATTCATGATGGGCTCAGGATCACGAAGTGACTATAATAGCAAAAAACAGTCGATCTGGTACCTTGACAGCGACTGTTCTTCTGAGCGACGACTCAGGTCTCGGAAAGTGTCACTCCCGAGTTCAAACATTTGGAATCCCTTCAGCAATCCCTTGGAGAAACGAAAGAACGACTGAACTTACACCCAGTATCTTGAAGAAAACTCCCCAGCCTCGAGTTCCTCCTGCCTCATGAACAATGCCCTCCTTTAGCGCTTGGTGGTCGGAAATATCGTAACCGAAAATGGAGGCCGCGGTGTATTTTAGGAGCTTTTTGTTGTTGGCGATGCCATTCTGAAAGGATGAGTTACGGAGGTGATTTCCTGCACCGATGCGGGCCTGATCGTCGTACAGTGGAGCCAAATGTACCTGTGAAAGGCTCATGAAGACTTTCTTGCCACTGCTGGCGGTTTGCAGGTGAGTGAACTGACTGAGATCGGCATTTCCCCAATCAATATTCTTCTTATTAAAGGTTTCGAAAATCATTTGGCCGACCATCGAGGCTCCCAGGGTTGAGAACACGCCTGGCATCACTTCGCTGAAAATTCTCATGGTCAGGTCCAGCGCTACACGCAGACTTCCGTACTATTCTGACCGGTTTTCAGACGGGCAGAAGTGAAGTAGTGACAGAGCATCACACTCACTCGAGGTTACCGCGACTCAGGATTTCTCGGTTGGTGTAAAAGCCCGAGTTCATGTCATGTCGGATTTCGAAGTCGCTCTCACGGAGGAAAGAGGTCACGGGACGCGATTGGAGAAGGTGGACGTCCCCTCGTACAACAGCCCACTCGATGTCTCGCGGAGAATCAGTGATATCCGCCAACTGGAAAAAGAGGTGATTGGAGAGAATTCTTCGGAGAAGTCTCACGCGTCCCAGGATCGAACACCCTCCATACCGCAGCTCCTATCGAGGCGATCTCGATCGCACGTTCATCGCTCAAGCAGAAAGTTTGCTTTTTATCAGATTCGATGCTCATTTCC
The DNA here is from genome assembly GCA_037576195.1 of Phytoseiulus persimilis. Taxonomy (NCBI): domain Eukaryota; kingdom Metazoa; phylum Arthropoda; class Arachnida; order Mesostigmata; family Phytoseiidae; genus Phytoseiulus; species Phytoseiulus persimilis. Next base: position 7,540 of record JAQZDE010000078.1, read on the forward strand.
TCGGTCCCGGTGCCGTCTTCCGACTCGACCACCATGCTGTCCTTCACGCCACACTGAAAGAGGAGCGATTGGCAAAGCCGTTCCGAATAAGGACGCCCTCGATTGAACAATGACTCTGGAAGTCGTTGTGGAAAGCCGGAGAATATCGTTACAGAAACGAAGATTTTCGATGGAACGGATTTCCGATCGAATGCCTACCGCTTTCGACTCAAGCACGACGCGAGATCCGATCCGGCGCAGCGAGTACGTGTCTGGATCAGCCGTAGCCGAAACAACGGATTCTCCGAGCCCGAAATTGGCGGTTATGAAAATTCCCGAAGGATTCGAGGTTACTGGATCGCATGTGAACATGACCCCGGCGCAATCGGCGCTCACCATCTCCTGCACCACGACCGCCATCGAGCTATTCAACGGTTGACCGTACTGACGCTTGTAGTTGACAGCTGGAAGCAAAAAGCGGCTGAACCCGGGTTCCTTGGTTGTGAGTTCCAGAGATCCCGGATTAGGAAGAAACTCACCGGTCAAAGCGAACTGCGAAGCCCAGCATTTCACCACCGCGGACGAGATCGCTTGTTCTCCTCGCAGTCCGAGGTAGGTGGTCATTTGTCCCGCTGCCGACATTTCTTCAGAGTCCTCGCCGATGGCGGATGAGCGCACTGCGAATTTCTTCAGATCCCACGAAGGACCGAACGATTCATGAAGCTTGTCCATGAGCTTCCAAGGCGGCATGGAAAATATGGTCGTTCTTATCGTTCTTATGTCATGATTTGAGCATCGCGGGAGTTATTTTGTTCTTCGACTCTCATCGTTCTTCAGATTCCCACAAACTCACAGACTTTCGGATGAGCTCTGGCAGAGCTGCGTCAGAAATGGCCGAAACACATTTGTCCGAAGCTGTTTTCAGGGCTGTCATGTCCGCCATTCTGCTCGACTCGATAAATTCCTTTATCGCTCCCGAGACTTCGGGCTCCGCAGCGAACTTCGCGTATGCGTTGACTGTCACAACGACAGCAGACGGCACCGTGAACTGAAACCGCAATGCATCATCAAAGAGTTCTGAAACGACGAAATGCTGAGCTTTTCTCGAATTACGCCCGAAAAAATCCCACCGTTCTCAAGTTCTCCGCGACGCAGGTCAATACGGCGAGCGAACTCCCTTTACCGCCAGTGAGCTTGGGGTTCTTGCATGCGGCATCCGAAGTAGTCAAGAGAAGGCAGTCGTTCTGTTCCTGGGGGAACTGCAGCAGTTGGCAACTAGAAGAGAAGATCACCTTGATATTCCTCCGAAAAGGTAGATGTTGAATTAATGAAGAAGAGATGGGGAGTTCATAATTAATGAGTTCATCAAGGAGCTCCGTGTGAACTGTGAGAAATTCATACAGCAGAGAACTAAGAATGCTTGAGAAAGGCGGGAAACGTATCATCGCTACCATCATATCCTTCCTCCCCTCGGTTCAGTTCTGGGAGCCTGGAATCCTTCGAGCCCATGAACCCTTTCCCTCAAGGGGAGACTGAATGAAACTCAGGGAAAATTTTATGTCTGCGCGAGAGTCTCCCACGACAACGATTGGGGTGTCAGAGTGCGAATGCTTGAGCATTTTCCGTGTTCAAGTTCGCGATCAGAATTCTTAATATGGCCGATTCGAATGTCTGGATCCTGAGAGAAAAGAAATACTCTAGAGAGTCTAATCCGAACAACGGAAAACTACGCAGACGCGGCGAGAGGACACGCTGCAAACTTCTCGCTTTGAACCTCTGGGAGCCGAGTAACTGAACGCTAACACAATGGCAAGTATATCTGAGAGATGGAATGAACCACGTTCGACGGAACCGTTTTGTTCCGAAGCCAAACGGAGTGAAAAACCCTTCAACCACGCACCGTTGGAGCTTTTCTTCCGGTGGGTGAACACGATCTGGGCGCTTCAGAACAGTTCGAGTCAACCGAACCGATCGGGACGTTTCCTTCCCGACGAGAAGACTTCCGTGAGCGATCTCGCTTCGCGCCTCTTCAGCGAGCTGACCTAAATCGAGCTTGTATTTGCAACCACCTGAGAACAAGCGTGAAATTTCGACTGAGGGGTTCCAGCACGGATATTTGTGGTTTTTATGGGTCAGATTGGAAGTGACTCCACACTAACCTGCTTCAAAGTTGAGCCTGAGGTGAGGCGGTTTTTCGCCCTCGTTTGGCGAATGCCAACGGGTCTTGACGAGGGGCTGCACGTGATGTCTTGGATTGCAGCAGTAGCCAAAAGCATTCTGGTCGGCGTGGATAGCTGTGAACGTTGTTCCGTTCTGGCCGGAAGAAATCGTTTTACTGACCCGGTCCTAGTCTTCTCGAGTTCGAGACTGATCAAAAGGTCCTCACCTCAGCGTACCCCACGTCGATCTCGACGTTTCCCAATAGGTCCGAAACTCCGAAGAACTTCAAGCGAGATCCGAAGAGCATCAAATCCTGCCTCCGACCGTCGATCGAGATCTCAGCGAACGCTGAGACCGGCTGAGATATGGCTTGGCATTCTCCGCAACATCTGACGAGACCGAGGATGGGTTATAAGGATCAGGGTGAGAGAGAATTCTTGACAATCTCTTGCATCGCGTCGTTCAACGTACTTCGAAATTTCAGCTTTGGCGGTTTCAAGGTTTTCTATTCCTCCGAATCGTCTCGCCAGGAATGACGGCCCGGCCTGTTTTGGCAGCTCAAAAGTATGGCCCACCATGGCGACTTGAGCTCCGACACGCACATGGACTTTGTGCCCCGTGACGGGCTCCTCCATCTCGGCGTTCAGCGCTAAACGCCATCCTCTCATCGGAGCGCAACACTCCAACCGCACCCCACCCGCGCTATACGCGTGCCCTGCAGTCGAACGAAAGAGAATATCACAAGGATTCAAGATGATGGCGATGAGGAAGTTTCAAAAGCGCTGTATCAAGTTGTTCGAGTGTACTCACCGTCACTGTTATCCTTGTACCAATTTTTGTTCAATATTCGGAGATGGCCATCTACTCTCAACCGCGCCCAGACCGTGGCAACTTGCCCTTGGAACCGCTCAAAGTAGATTTCCAGGTAATCCTCTTTTGACGGATCGCAGAGGAACCAGTGTATCCAGTCCTGTCTGTCCTATGGTTGGTGAAGAAAATGATAACGAAATACTGCTGAGACCTCTAATCAACCAGAATTTACTACCTATGCAGATTTGATTTCTGCGTGCGACCGTTTTCTGCCTGAAACTGAGGTGGAATCATTCCCAGCTAATGAGAATGAGAGAGGCTCGGAGGGAACGTTCTGAATTCAGGTACAAACCTCTGTGAAAATGTTCACCGGCGAATCCAGCTCCCAATCTCTTGGCGAGAAGATAGCATTCAGCTTGAAGGGATCGTCTGTTGTTTCCCAAGTGAAGACCGGAAACTCCAGGCTCAAGGTGCCCAGCTTAGAGAGCGCATGGCGCTCGAGCTTCGCGAGCCTTCCCATCTGTTAGAAATGAAGCATTTATCGCGCCATTTTGTCGCCAACCATCCAGCTAAACCAGAGAACTGGAGAAATCCATTCATTCTTCATCTCGAGCGCAAACTGATTTCCAATGGCTCGTTTCTCCCAATGCATCGACGGTACTTGGGCTGCATTGAAGGAAGCCCCGACCTTGAATTTCAGTCATCAGTTCTCAATTTTGGAGCATTCTCTTTGCGGCTCGGACGAATCGCCAGAGGAGGCCCTGCATGCGCTGACAACTGGTCAGGGTCGTGCACTCGAAGCAGCCCAACTAGCGAGAATGACTTTTGGAGGCGTTTCTCGTTGCTTGAGAGTGCTACATCATTCGTTTTGGAACAGCGAGAACAAGTGGTAAAAGTTCCGCTCCGAGGGTGGCTGCTAGAACCACGGTCAGAAGAATTTTTTTGGTCGGCCCGAGTCCATTGTTTCTTGTGGAGCTCAACCGATCGGGACGACAGAAACCACTTTGAAGCTAATTTGGCACTTATTGTCGCGAGGGCGACGACTACAACGACGTAAACAGTTCGGCCTGACCTGGATTGATGCGTCAACACAGCTGCACTGCGTCGATTGTATCCCGGAGTGTCACCGCAACGTCCGCACGATCTTGAGACGAACCGTCTCGAGAGCGACGCCAATCGTTCGCCCTTGCCAAAACGAGGCAAAAGAGGGTGTGAGCGTTGACCAGCGCGCTTAACGTCACTTGCGCGCTCCTGTTGAAGGCCGCGTCACGGCGTGACTTACGAGCTTCGATCACGCGGGACTGATTCATGCTATCTCCAGAGCTCCCAAAGAATATCAATCCTATCTCCCGCCGTTTTGAAGCCAAGCAAATTGAATTTTGCATCCGTTTATAGCAAGCTTCCGCCGTCTCGAGATTTCAATACTGCTGCCTAGTCCACTACAGTTCAGGACTAATTCCTGAGGCATCTCCATCTGCGCTGTTAGCTCACCGAGGAATCGACCGATCTCCCGACTCTTATGTCAGTTGTAACGAAGCAGGATCTTCGCTCTCCCAGGGCGGCGCGTACTTCCCGGAGACAGTGAGCACCGTTTCGTTTTTACGAACAATTGATCGTCGACGTAGCCAGGACTGTAATCGCATACATCCCGTTGCTCAAACTGATCCTCCAAACCACGTTGTTCCGTGTAATGAGTCGTTGAAAATCTTCAGAGGGCATCATTTTTTTTTGTTTTATTCTCCAACGTGGCTCAAGAGTGCTTTTATATACTTAACTGAGATCAACTCCGGGAAAAACTCTGTCTCGATCATTGGGAGCCTCAACCCTCAGAATTGGGACTCGTGTTCTGGAGCTCTCCGCAAAGTCGTTACAGCGAATCGAAGTTTGCCACCTGATATCAGCTGTTCACGCGGCAGAGAACGCCCGTGTATTTTCTCAGTCGGTCTCAGGGGCCGCATCAACTTTCAGTGCTTTTTTCCGCGTATCGCTCTGAATAGGTTCAGGCGTCGAGAGGCAGCCTGGTCCAAAACTCTCGAGTTCTGCCTTAGCTGTCACAAACAATGCGTCGTCAACTGCGGGTCTTCAAGCTCATCGACTTTCATGAAGCGTTCAATTGAAAACAACTCATGTGGCTTTCATAGAGTCTTCGACAATTCACAACATCGATCGGTCTCGTTTCTAACAGCTCAGAAGCTCCATGTTCGCAAGTTGACCACTCCATTCTGAACAGAGAATGTCACCTCAGCTCTGGAGTTAGCTGCTGCTACTTCGAAAATCTATCTATTTTCTCGATTCTCGGGGAGTCGTCGGTTGTTAGAGAGAATCGCTCGTTTGGGTTGGAAATGATGGCGTCCCCTGAAATTTCCGAGTATACTGTGATTGCGCAATATTCACGGTATCTCATGTTCCCACATCGGGATCGGTCGTGGAGTACCCTCATTTGAGAAAGAACCCCCAAGCTGATCGACAGCAAACGGGAGCGGCAACCCTACTCATTCAAAAAATTCGACTCCATATTTGTAACGGATTCTCGGTCCCCGATAGCAGCTCTGAAGTTCAACAGCCATCGAAGCCCAGTTTATTCACGGTTTTCTCCAAGTAACGCAGAGTCTTCATGGAGAGCCTTTCCGAACGGACCTCGACAAAACGTCGCTTCATACCTCCTTCGAAGAACGTTAGAAACTGCCGCCTTCCAACTCGGAGAGATTCCCAAGCAGCACTCCATGCGAAGTTTGGAACGACCCGTCATTTCACGCGTGAGCTCTAATTTGGCCGAGGATGAGTTCAAGAAGAAGGCTCCCACACAAACTATATTGAAAAGTATATGTAGATACGTCTCTCACACCGCAGATCTTCATGCAAAGTGAGGAGGAGTTGGCGTCTCAGGAGCCTCGAGTTTTTCATCGGATAAGAGGCACTGTATCTCCAGTCTCAGGGAAGGTGTTTGCCTTATTATTTCCCTGTGGGAAAGATTTCTTTTCCAACTCCATCAGTGAATCTTCGATCACTTCGTTCGTCGAAGGTTCGCTTCCCTCGATCTCTTCCGGCTTCGTCTGTGTGGAGTTTCCATCCGACTGTTCTCCATGCAGTGTCCCGAGGCGATCTTGTTGCTCGTTTCCTTGGAGTGCGACTGCTCCGAGCGAAGGCTGCGCGAGAGCCTTGCGGAGTATTCCTCGGTTTCCGTCCAACGTGACGATATCCCCGGACTTGACGAACTCGGTCACGCCCGCGACACCGACGATTGCCGGCAATCCGTACTCCCTCGCAACTACGGCGCCGTGGGACAGAAGGCCGCCTACTTCCGTGACGACACCACCGAGCAGCGGGAAGTAGGGCGTCCAGCCTGCAAAACATCTCCGATTTCCAGGAGGTCTCCTTCCAGATGTCCCGCGGAACATTAACTTTCAAAAGTGAAGCGACGTGCCGCCCTCGGAACTTCTGGGCCATTAGAGATTTCCTCACCTGTATCCGTGGCCCTCGTCACGAGAATCTCGCCTCTCTCGATCAGATGTGCCTCAGTCAGGAAGTTGAGAATGAC